>NMRB01001659.1:15852-37698 GCA_002633025.1 Notospermus geniculatus | reverse complement strand
ACTAAATGCTTTGGTATTTCATGTATCGATAGGGAGGAACCCCCAATCGATGGAACAAATTGATTGAGTCTAGCCTTAGGCTTCGTTTCACAAAGATTTGTTGTAAGAATGATATCCTGGAACGCTTTGCAACTGGAGGAGGACATTGTCGAGGTGTTCGTTGAAAGTAGGCCTTCATGTGTGAATGGAAAGTACATGTACTCCCAAGAACAGAAGATTCAAAGGCAGTTCTAAACTCTCTTGTCTATTTTTGGTTGTAAACAAGCATCACTGAATTAACGAGAAATAATTGCCAGGAAACGCCAACCACAACGAACGTTACGAAAGACAAATATATCGTGAAGGTGACCGTATACATGGTATACGACGAACGTACGAGTCAATTGCCTCTGATTTAGAGGGAGTGTTCTCCCCAAATGCATTTTCGATGTTCAGGAAGTGCCATTGGTAGACTTGCAAAGGCTTCGATTACCTGAGTTACTACGTGAGAAGAGAGGAAAGGTATTCCACGAACAACTGGCACTTTCGGAGACACCGCGTGCTCTCTTGACTTTTTCGATCATGGAGTGTATACCGTATTTTCTCATCTGACAGGTCGATTGACTAACTTGAGCAGAAACGCCCACTGCAATAATCCGGCCTAAGAAAGACTAATTCCAACTGCTGGTCGTCACGGCTGACGCTTTCATAGAAGTAATAGGCAATATACATGTATTTTTCATCCTGAGGTAATCAGTGGAATTAAGGGCTCGCTCCAGACGTTACCGCACACCAACAGAATGATACTTTTTGGGCAAATCAACGGAAATCAGTGACCATTGTGAAATCACCACAGGATCGGAGAGTGGTTCAATAAATAGTAGGGAGGTTCAGATAACGTTCAGAGTCTCGACTTCAGAGGATTTCTTTTCTGGGAACTACGTCATCAAATACAACGGGGTTTTCTGGCGTTTACTCATTCAGAAGAACGAATAGAACCCGCCTGGGTGGTAAATTTTTCTCCGACTTGGAAAATACAAATTTTAGCACCTCGGAGTCGGAGCGGGAATGGGAGTCGGACCAGATCTTAACCTCGCTATTACCTGTCGAAAAACCTCTATAAGAAGGTGGTGCTACTGCAATGACAGAATTTCAATAGATGATACAGGTAATTCAGCCTCAGCCAATGGTGAGCCAATCATGAATATGGCTTAAAGTACTCGTGAACATGTATTGATTGAGATCTCACGCAAATATCAGAGGTTCTCGGATTCCATTTCTGAACATGAATAATTTATTCGTCAATTGTAAGGTCACTTTAATCCAATTTTGTCATTTTAAAACTACAGGAATTTATAGATCGTGATGTTGCTGGCGATTTGTGTGTTTATTTGGAGGTTTCGAATATTCGTCGCGTTCCATCACACCCTACTTTCGCCTCGAGGAAGTTGCTCATTATAAGGCTCTGTCGATGTAAATAGACATCATTTACAAAAGTTGATGCAGCTTTCTCTTCGTCAATGAACGACATAGGTAGAAGAAATCCTTCATTCCTATCTGAACTCTCGGGGCAACAACCGCTGATCCCTGCTAATTCAACCTCCTCTACAAAAACAAAGGAACCATCTCGCAACGTATTTCTCGTTAAGGAAGAAAAATCGCAGCAATTGCTTCTTAATTTCCCGCAAGGAAACGAACGTCTTCCGCAATTATCGTGATATTTCTCCGGGTTTCGAGTGTTTTTATTGTAAACTACCCTCAACTACAAATTCGTAATATCACGTGTCCATCATTTCAAAACGTTGGTAGAGCCACGTCCGTCTAGTGACGCAGGGATGGGTTATTTGGGGGTTCTTCTGGGATGGTTGCGGTTATTGGCCATGTCCCTTCGGACACGAGCTCACCTTGTAAACAGTGACCAAACCTTTGATGAGTCCTAACCAAACGGTATAAAGGAAGGAAATCGTGTCTTGATTGTATAAGTCGACAATCGGAAACCCACGGCTGACGGTGGAGTTCGGCAAGTGGAGAAGGCGGTGGCACAGCGGTCGTGCTTACTCGAGACCAAAAGGTCAGAAGTTCGACCCCCTGTGGATTCGCCACTTTGTATTCTCAACTGGTCTGATATAATAACCGAAGTCGTCCTCCACAAAGTTTGCGAATTTTCGACCCCAATCGGGGTCTTCTTCAGGCTGGCACTTTCAAGTCGAACTACCAGAAGTATGCTTATTAAGCAACTTCCTCTACTGGTCTGAAAGGATCAAGTGAGCGCTGAATGAGCTCCTTGAGTTCCCCGGAAAGGTAGAGAAAGGTGCAATAGTAATGTAAGCGCTTTGAGATTGTATAACAGTGGAAAGCACTGATCGTGCATCTTCGATGATCGAAGGCCGATCTGCTCACCACTACGTTACATCGCACATCACCCTTCGAGAAATAGACCAGTCGGCGGCGTATCTTGGCACAATGCCAACTTTACCGGTCGACCAATCATATTGCAGTTTATATCGTGTCTTCGGCTACCACTCTTTGTACCACGATTCAAATTTTACAACACCGATTCTGATTGGCCTCTTCTTCTCGAGGCGGCAGATACGCCGCGGACCGGTCAATTTCTCGAAGGGTGATGTGCGTTGTAACGCAGTGGAGAGCAGATCGGCCTTCGATTATCGAAGATGTGATCGTGAGACATATGATGCAGCAATGCATGGTACATTTATGCTTGTACAGATCCCTGAGTGGATATAAGAGATTCTAATTGACATGTTATGAAGTCTACAGCCTTGCGAACCATCGCCTCACCGCATCATTCCACACCTTGATCGGAAACATTACCAATCTTGGCCCAAGATGGCGGATGTGACGCCGCTCAGGGTTACAATGTTCCGTCGACAAACATGTGAAAAGGTCACGTTGGAATTAATNATGGATATTGAAAGACACAACTACTCGATCTTAGGAGGAAGTGAGCAAGGGGAAGCAATATCCCAAAGCGATTTCAGTGTCAACTTTATCACACGGCTATGTGCCCCTTAACGTGTGTCGTTGTTAAATTGTTAAAAAGGAGATAGCCAGTAAATAAAAGTAACGATAATGTCGTCGCGATTGCAAAAATGGTGTAAGACATAAGACAAAACTAGCCTCCTCCATGAATTCCAGGCGAGGCGGACCATACAATTAGGGAGTTTAAGAAATCAAACGATAAACGTTAACTTTACGACAACGTTATTTTTCATACTGCGAATTCACCAGATTATAGGGCCTATATTGCATTTTCGGGGGTACGAAAATAACGTTGTCGTAAAGTTAACGTTTATCGTTTGGTTTCTTAAACTCCCTATTGTTCGTATTCACCACGCATGAAGCACACATTTTACGAGATTATAACACCTTCACAATCTCCGCGATACCTCTCGTCTGCAGAAGTTAATGACATAAAGCAAAGCAAAACGCAGCAAACAGCTGCAGTGGCCAGTCGGGTTCTACCCATGCTGCCAACGCCTCAGAGGCAACTGGTTAAGTATTCACTCAACCTACATGTAAGACAATGAAACACAGTGCGACAGTATTTTTTCTATCCAAAATAATCTCGCATTAAAATACCGTAGAGAGCGCAAACATTGTCTTGTTTTAGTTGCTTATTGATCGTTAAAAATGTTTTTCCGCCTTGAACTGGAGGAACAGGAGTTGAATTTACGTTAGGAATGGCGCTTTTTTGAAACAGGTGTGTGTAATGAAACCTTAGCCCGTATTCTAGAAGCCTCCTTAATGCTAAGGTCTACTTTAAGCTTTTGTATTCTGCCCTGCAAACAATAGCTAAAGGTAAACCTTAGAGTTAAGGAAGCTTCTAGAATACGGCCCCTTGAGTTAATTGCAAAAGCTGTGTATGCATAAGGTGCGATTCAGTATCTCTCCCCACCTTAATAAGACTGGTGTCCTAGCCAGTGGGTTGGTTCTAAACATGGCACTGGCACTAGAAACTGCGGTTTTTCGAAAAGGCAAGTATGCAAAAATGTGGTGAGACTTAAAATGAAATGGTCCGTGGACCATGTGCTTACCTGGGTGGATGTACCAGAAGAACAAATGACAAATGTTAAATCGAAATGTTCCCGGGCAAGCCTTGAGCTCCAGGTAGTGAGGGTACCCAGACACCTGATCACACCAAGTCATGCCCAGAAGACACATGTATTAGGTCAAATAGCCACGAAACATCCCACCAAATAACAAAATTTTGAACTTTGACCTCTGTGGCCTTGAAAAGTAGGTCAAATCAAAACCCCGTTACATTGTCATGTATCCTGATTAGATGCATCGATGATGAAAATTTGGAGACGATCCAGACGTTAGTTTAGGAATTATTGGAATTTGAGTTTTCATTTTGGCAACCATAGCAACCAAGCTAAGAATCAAATCGGACCGAAACTTGGTGTCATAGGTCAACTGACATAGAGCTGTATATGTACCAAGTTTCAGGTCAATAGCCCACGCAGTTACGAAACATGCCACCAAATGGCAAAATTTCAAACTTTGACCTATGTGACCTTGAAAAGTAGGTCAAATCACAAACCTATTACATGTCTCATGTATCCTCATTAGATCCAGTCATTACTTCAGGAGTTATTGCACTTTTTGTGTTTTTGGTTTTGGCCACCTGGTGGTCAAGTCAAGAATCGAATCGGACCGAAACCTGCCAGTGCACCTCTGCAGGTTCCTCATTAGTGCCCTGGAACCATGGACTGGAATTCAACCTAAAGATGTTCAGTCCATAACATACACTGGCGGCCAAAATTATTTGAACGCTTGGTATGCAACAGATATTTCGGTTTTTTGTATCGAAATGACATGCAATCAATGTACATGTACATGTGTAGTAATGAAACAATTTTATTTTCCTCCGAGAATGCACCTTTTCCAATTACTAGAAGTGAAAGATATACATGTACCTTGTGTTCGAAAAATTTTGGCAACCATTGTACTGTACATGGGTCCACGCGGTTCTACCTCTCTATCTATCGTTTCAGGCGTCCAGAGAGAACAGGGCCCGGTTGCACAAAACTCACGATAGTGCTAAACTTGGTGTTAGCGCTAACTTTANAGCTTGTTTTACAAACTTGATCGCCTGCCAATTTCAATGCGAAAAAAGAAACAAACGTGAATAAAATTAAAGGTCAAGTCTTTTATGTAACTGGGTTTAAATATGATACTACGAGAGAAATGGATATGAATCAAATTTGTCGCTTGTTGAACAAAAGCTCGATTAAGTTCATCTACAAATGGTTGCATTATTGTAAAGCCACTTGCATTTTGTCGTGTTCGAACAGCATCTCTGTCAGCTACGCACCATACCGGCGTATGTATCTTTAACGCCATCCACAGACTTGTCCGCATTATGATTTCGGATGCATCCATTAAGTGGATGGCACATGACAAACGGCTTACAGCCGAACGCAACGTGAAATGCCGAGCTGTCGCCGATGAGGAATAATCATCCATTCCTGGCTTCAAGGTTTGCCCAAGGACTTGAGGACAACATCATGACTTGAGGACAACATCATGACTTGTTCACTGTTGATGGCACATGACAAACGGCTTACAGCCGAACGCAGTGTGAAATGCCGAGCTGTCGCCGATGAGGAATAATCATCCATTCCTGGCTTCAAGGTTTGCCCAAGGACTTGAGGACAACATCATGACTTGAGGACATCATGACTTGTTCACTGTTCTTTTTAACTGCCAGGGCAAAATCTCCAAATGCAATGGTAATCACCGTCATCCATGTACTGTGTGTGTTCGTTACTGATCTACCGGCATACCACTCTTGGCAACCTCACGAGGACCACAACGGCTAATAGTTTTGCCGAGACTATGACCCATCGCTTTCGAGCATCGTTCGTGTAATGCTATTTTACCAGGCGGAATCCGGTGTTCCATAGATAGTTTGAATTTTCATCAAAATTTTTTTTGACGTCACCAGACTTCTCATAATCTTGGTTAACCGGGGTTCTACTTTACCCCTTACAGTTCCTTTCGTTGTCAACCACCATATAGAATTCGTGAGGCTCTTCATAATTGTATGTACATGTACATTCCACGGCTATGGCAACGAACGGATCATTAATACACCCAGATATCATACTAATATACGACATCAGTAGCCGTTTGGAGGCTTATCTTCAGCCCCTCATAGCTATTGTAGGAGTGGTCGGCAACATCTTATCCTTCTCGATTTTATCACTTCCTGTCTACAAGGACAGTTCCACGTGTATTTTCATGAAGGGGATGGCCGTCTCTGATTCAATGTACCTCATTATGTATGTTCTTCAGCGGACTGTCATCTCCATATTACAAAAGGAAATTCGTGCAATGTCAAACTTTAAATGGCTGTGTAATGCCTTTCTCTTCTGGTATAATTACGCAGGGCTTAATTCTTCCATCATACTTCAAACAATGTCTCTTGCACGGCTCTCAGCCATGCTTTTTCCACTGAAAGCCCGGGCATGGGATAGCGTCGGAAAGGCAAAGGGTTTCCTTGTCAGCCTTTTCGTCTGTCTTGCCTTGGTGCTTCTACCAATGAATCTATTTCGACGGAGGCGAAAAGAATATGAAGGTTGGCTGTGTCCGTTTCACTTTTCTGGCCACCTGGCGACGATATATGCACAAGCTTACTCAATCTTTGGTGTATATATTCCCCTCATCATCATAATCATCAGAATTCGGATGCTAATGATCGTTTCTATGACATTTTTCGTGTTTAAAACCCCCTCTATCATACGGAGGACTTTTTGGAACCTCTACCACTCCGCCGTTGGCCAGGAGTCCCCTCTTACAACTGCCCTGCATAGACTTACCTTGACTGTCGGGGAAATCATTGATGCCTGTAATTATGCTTTTAACACGTATATTTATATTTTTTCTGTGAAAAAATTTCGACAGAACGTGAGGCATATCTTTTCTTGTACCAAGCAGAAGGACACACAAAAACTGTCAAAAACGCCGGGGTCCACTTGAGCGTTTTCCGCCGCGTCTTCTACAATTTTCTCTGGGAAATGGACATACCAGTGGGTAGACCTTATATTCATGTTAACTCTGAATCCATATCCTGTAGAAGTCGCAATGCACGCTGCGTGAGACGCTCCTGTTGACCCCGGTCTTAAATTTTCAACGAAGATAATGAGTGCCCGACACTTCCACGATACAGGATGGGAAGAATAAATGACCTTGCTGTCGACACACAGTTCTTTCACCATCAGATGCTCGGAATGAGCAGAGTGAATAACAAACCGATCTAGGCAGCAAGTTTTTACACCTTACAAAATCACGATTTACCATCAAGTTGAAAAATGTACCAAAACTATCATGATTTTGACATTTTAATTTGTTCATTATTTTGTGTCGGCCCTTTTTGCGTCGAATTACACGTGCATGTATGGCTGTGCTTCGGTTTTGCTGTTCCGAGGGAAAAGGTTTCCATTTTAGATCCAACCAAATCGATGGGCCAATCATCTTTTTTGAACTTGATCACGTTATTTTGAGAAATAAACATAACCACGTGCTACCATGGAGGCAGCCACCTTGAATGACGTCATTCCTACGCGAAAAGAACGGTGCACTAACGTTTGAAGGCAGAGTCAGTAAGGTGAAACCGTCTGATTTCTGCGTAGGAGACTGGACATCAATAGCATTGGAAACAAAAATGTATAATATGATACTTCCCAAGGTTAATATTGCAACAATCGACGACCCTAAAAACACAGCACACCGTATTCAATAACAAGTCGAATAGAAATCATGTTTCATGGTTTGTATTACAAACTGGATCACCTGTCGATTTCTGTGACACGCACAAAATGAAAAAAACGTGTGTCAAATAAATGTAAAGTCTTTCTCAAGCTGTGAGATTTTGTTGCCACATTTTCAGTTACCAATACCACTTGCTGGTAATGTTCGAACAGCATACGTCTCTGTAAATGCCCCTAGCCGGTGGCCTCTCAAAGAAACATAGCGTATTAACTGAGGTAAACGCTATGTATCCTTAAAGGCACCACCGACTTGCCCGATTCTTGCGGTGCGACTTTCGGATGTTGCCATTGTATGTAAGAAGGCGTGTGACGAAGGATTTACAGCCGAACGCAGCGTGAAAACACAAGGGTGTGAGAGCCTTTACAACTTCTCGTTAGACACCAAGGTGTCGTTGATGACGTAGGATATCTTCCCTGGTTCCGAGGTTTGCCCAAGGATCATGGTTCGTTCAATACTCTGGTTTACAGTCAGTGCGAAATCTGCAAATGCAATGGTAATCACTGTCATTCATGTACTGTGTGTGTTCGTTGATGATGTATCGGCTTAAGCCTGCTGACAAGTTCGATCATGGGGCACGACTGTTAGAACGGGAATTCATACCACCGCGTCCTCTATCGGCAGCTTCAAGCAAATAGGGATTCCCGGTCTAAAATAGTGCATGAACCACGCCGAAAACCACCAAAAAATTCAACTTAGGAACGAGTTGTTATAACTTTCTGCAGCCTGTATTGTCCTCCTGACTGGTTAATATCAATCATAACGAATTGATCGATGTAACAACGGAGAGCTATTCGCAAAAAAGGTTTGTCTTACTGATTGAAGATCGGGGAAACACCCCCTGGCAAGGCCGAAATTTGCGTTGTCTGTGCCATTTGTCATTCATTCGTCAGACGTTACATGAACTCACAAATTGCTCACGTCATTACGTAGACTGCACTTTCACAACAGCCGACCAGAAACAAAGCACACGGCATAATTACTTCTGTTAACTCTCGCCCGTAATTCGTGAACGTGTGGTAAAATACTAATCATATGCAAATTTAATTAGTATCGTCGTCAAGGTCCGAGTAGCCAATCAGATCGCGGAGAATTGCCAGGCGACTGGAGAGCAATCATTCCAAAGATCTATTGTGTTCTAACAGTCGTGGCGATCCCCACAACGACTGATAGTCGTTCCAAGACTAATTAATGACCACCGCCTATGAGCATCGTTCGTGTCGTTCACCAGGCCGAACTGATCTGCCATGGAAAATTAATCGAAAATTCAACAAGAGGTAACTTCATCGTGGCCGACTACACAGAACTGATCCAATGAAGTAAAAAGGGGCGTGTGATTAACCATTCAGAGTGTTGTAGTGTACCCTTCCATTCCTTCTTAGCCAGCTTCTAGAGACTGTTCATATGGCTATGGCAACAAATGGAACGTTAATACACCCAGATGTCATACTAATATACGACATCAGTAGCCGTTTGGAGGCATATCTTCAGCCCTTCATAGCTGTGGTAGGAGTGGTCGGCAATGTTATATCATTCTATATTTTATCACTGCCCATCTACAAGGACAGTTCCACCTGTATCTTAATGAAGGGGATGGCCGTCTCTGATTCAATGTACCTCGTTATGCGCATTCTACAACGGACGGTCATCTCAATTATACACGAAGAGATTCGTACAATGATAAACTTTAAATGGCTTTGTAATACCTATTTGTTTTGGTATAATTACGCAGGATTTATTTCTTCTTTCATACTTCAAATAATGTCGCTAGAACGACTTTTAGCCATGCTTTTTCCACTGAAAGCCCGGGCATGGGGTAGCGTGGGGAAGACAAAACATTTCCTGGTCGGCCTTTTCGTCTGTCTTGGTGTGGTACTGCTGCCAATGAATCTGTATCGCCGGAGGCGAAAACAATATGAAGGTTGGCTGTGTCCGTTTCATTTTTCTGGCCACCTGGCGACGATATACGACCAAGCTTACTCAATCTTTGGTGTATATATTCCCCTCGTGGTCATCGTCATCAGCAACATCGGGATTTTACTGACTCTAAAGATCAACGAAAGAAGGAGAGAAGAACTGACCACAGACACCAAAGCTACAAGTAGGCAGGTTATTCGGATGCTACTTATCGTTTCGATGACATTTTTCGTGTTTAAAACCCCCTCTATCATACGGAGGACCTTTTGGAACCTCTACCACTCCGTCGTCCGCCAGGAGTCACCTCTTACAACTGCCCTGCATAGACTTACCTTGACTGCCGGGGAAATCATTGATGCCTGTAATTATGCTTTTAACACGTATATTTATATTTTTTCTGTGAAAACATTTCGACAGAATGTAAGGCATGTCTTTTCTTGTACTAAACAGAATTTAAAGGACACTGCCAACGGCTCATAAGATAATCGTGAAATCGATTCCATTTTCCAATGGCCAAAGATCTACATATATAATAATGCTGGAAGTCGGCTCAATAAAGTCACACTTAGAAGCTTGGTTTTGCCTCGAAATTCAGCGTGGTAATTGAGGATACCATATCCTGATGCAACGGCTGATTTAATTTGCGAAGAGGACTTTGCTTTGCGAGCAGTTTTACTTTTTTTAACGGTGTTGTTCGATTCCTTTCTAAATTCTCCCTACCGCACACCGTGTTGCACCAATTCCAGCAGGGCCGTGCATTACAACCTCCGCCAAAATCAGAATCGCCGATTGCCACGGATTCTTGCTAGTATTTTATAAAACCAAAGTACATGAACTTAAGGAGCACTGTGTGCAGTCTCTTACCGGAATTTTGACTGCCGACGTAGAGGAAGCCACCTGGCGGTGGCAATACAAACTACAAAAAACGATTACGTAGTAGATCGTGTCCATTCCCCGACAACGTAGTTAGTCCCTGGGGTTGGAGAGTGGCGGGCACGGCGACGCTGGCGCCGGCTCTCGAGAAAAAGTGGCAATAATACCGGGCTCCTTTAACAGAGAAAAATCTTGTCGGCACGGCAGGTTTTGGAGAAATCGTCTTCAATTATCGATTTTGTTCATTCATGTGGTCCCATAGAAGAAATGAAAGAACCCGCTTTATGTTTTCCCCGACAGGGCGGCGCTGCGAACCGTTGTACCAAAGACGTAAAAATAGAGCAAGTTAATGAAATGTCGCCGCGCTTGACGCCAATCTCCAACAGTGCCATAGATTTGTCCCTGCTTGAACTCACTTCCATGTTGATGACGTCATCAGCCCAGCGCAGTTATCTTGTGTACGTAGGCCACTGATCATGTGACGAGCGTCCTACTTCCTGGCTGTGGTCAAAATGGCGGCTGTTGATAGGGACACTGAATTTGAGCAAGTCCTTTATGAAATTGTTTCAGTATATGGGCAAGGTTGTAATAATTCAAATTAAAAGAGCGAACAGATTGGAATATTTCATCATCTCTGATCGCACAAGAATCATGATGTGATGGTATCCCTCCCACAGGCTATGGGGAAAGCGTTTTTAAGTCGTACATGTATTTTTAAATTTCATCAAGCGGCGTCGGCCATGATGGTTGCTAACCTGAGTACTGAGGCCTACACATTCATAGCGTGATCATGCACATAGAAAAAATAGTTACCGACAAATAACTAAACTACATGTAGGCCCCTACTGCCACATTTAGTCGCTGTTCGAAAAGGGACGAAAAGTAGCAATATTTGGTAGATAAAGTATTTTGTGGGAATAAAATTTTTACGTTCAAAGCAGCGGCCTAGCCAACCGAAATCGGCTGAAAAAACCAAGATGGAGGCCAATTCTGGCAGGGTAAGATACACGCAAAGGATTCTGGGAAACACACGCATGCGTTTTGGGAAATCCGGAGCGTGTTCGACCCTGCTTGGAGGATGCCTTGACGCAGTACAGAAGGAACGGAACATCGAAAAAAGACGTACAACTGCTCACAGCGCCACCAAGTGGCGATAGTTTGTAGGTTCCTCACAACCTCGTCCCCCAGGGGTATACATGGAGTTCGCTCAGACAACCTCGGACCACTCGCTCACTAACCCCTGGAACCAGCTTTGGATTTAACGCATTTGATTGGTTGACAGGAAACCGTCAAATATACCCGAGAACATACCCAAACAAATTGTCAAAATATTTTGGATCAAATCAAAAGGTTACCTATACCCAGGTTTGATGATTTTTTGTAAAAAGAATTTTTAAAAGTAGGCTACGAGTAAGTATTTCACATTAATTACTTTGACTCGTGCTGCCACCTATACTTAGACAAAGATTCCTGGCCTAAAAACCAAAGCTGATTCCAGGGGTTAGTGACGCGTCCGCCATATTGTCAGAAAGCGAACGACCCTGGGAACGAGGTTGGGTTCCTCACGGGCAAGTCCACGGTAAAATTCGGGATATTTTTTTACTTGTTTAGTGCAGTCTCTGCAAATCCTGGCACCAAAGGACCATTACGTACCCTGCATCATGTGAGGCTTGTGTCTTTCTATGCCCCTGGTATGAATTAAGTTCGTTGTGATTCCTAATTAGTGCACTGTTTGCTAATTAGTTGCGTCACGGACGTGACCTGTGCGATGTCACGTCCGTGACGCAACTAATTTGCAAACAGTGCACTAATTAGGAATCAAATGAACTTTATATATAGGCCTACCAAGGGCATAGAAGGACAAGAGCCTGACATGATGCAGGGTATTACATCTTTCTGTGGTTCCAAAATTTGCAGAAACAGCACTGAATATGTGAAAGAATGTCACGTCCGAGACCGTGGACTTGCCCTCACTGCCGATGCTGACCAAAACAATTTATGTATAGGCTCAGTGGTCCGATAGGCTGATTTTTATTTATCATCATGTCATAATACAAAAATAGATAAGCTCGATTATCTATCTTTGATAATACTTATGAGCTTCAGCGACGTCTTAAAGAGGCTGTCTCCCGAGACCACTGCAATAAGGATCTAACACTTATTCATGGACTGTAGGGTTTTCAAAACTCAAAAATTGTTTAGTTTTTACTTTTTACATACATGTACGTACATGTACATGTACGTACTCCTTCATCAAGCTTATAATGAAAGTTGTATATGTACAGGAATAGGCCCTAACTAGTGGGATAGTGTTCATCAAACACTTTCTTTGATCAAAAATGTTACGTCTTTCTACAACATCCATAGCAGATTCTAGGCAGCCCTAAAATTTCATGACCTTTTGACCTCTGCGACCTAGATATCAGACTAATTTGCATGAATTATTTAACACTCAAAGAACTTTTTGAATGCCATATTTGAGTGGTCATTTGTTGAATTCTATCAAACCATTGCAGAGATACTAGTATGCCATTTTTCATTTCCCCTACCCCATAATTTGGCTGTCGCTATTCCGTTCGGCAGGCATACCCATATTCAGGGCCATTTTCTACCGTAAAGCTGAACACAAATTGACAAATTACTCACTTGGCTTAAAGGTTTTTCTGAGACTAGGGGTATCGTACTTTCAAAAACATAAGGTGTCCCATTGTCCCTCGAGATGGTACCAATAAGTGAATTTTTGGCCTCTAGCTCATGGACTACCAGCAGGTTTTTAGAGGCCCGCTTAAAATTAGACTTGCCTCGCAACAAGTTGATGTCGGTTCGTCGGTGGTGATGATGTCGGCAACCTCGCGAAGACGACGACAGCCCTTTTTTGCCCCGGGATTACTGACCCACAACGTTTGAGCATCGTTCGTATATTTCACCGTAGTGAATTCGATCTTCCAGGGATGTAAATTCACAGGGAACAGGAAAATTGATACCCGGAAAATCTGTACCAGAAAATTGGTACAATTTTCCGGGTACCATTTTTCCTACAACCGAATTCAGAAACGGGCAATTTTCAGTTCCTTCCACTATCAAATTGTCGATGACGAATGGTCATCCCCTTAGCGGGCTTCGAGGTTTGCCCTGACCAATATTTTATAACAACTGCAACATGGATTATTTACCACCGACCTGTGCACATTTCCAAGCTTGGCACTTGCCCATGTTGAAGTTAGGGTGAATCGTACTTTACTACTATGGGAATCGTTATCAGGCATTCTTTCGAATAACGGTCTGGTATTGATTTGAAAAAGAATTCATCGAGGAAACAATTGATTTTGAACGCCAACAAGAATGACAATGAGTTACGAAAAAACCCCAAAACACACACAATACCAATATCAATAACAGACGAAGAGCAGTCACTCTTTTGCTGAACTGCGGATGGGTAGAAAAATTGCTACATAGAAGTGTCTGTATTAAAACAACGAGACTATTTGCGCCGAGTCAAAGATTCCACAGAACAGTTTCCAGAGCGGCCGCCGCAATGCATTTACCAGTTGTTGTAACGAATTAAACGGGTTGTTTTATTATTTTTGGTTCACTTTGGACAGACGCGAACAATCCGCATTAGCCAACAGTTGTTTTGTTGCCGTGACGAATGGGCAAGTGTAGACTAGAGACCGTACGGGTCCATTACGATTTTCATGTCTACGGTGTGTGTGGTCACATACGGCTCCCGGCGGTGCCAGGTGAAAATTGGTGGAGTAATCGCACGACGCCCGTCAACAATCCGTAAAGGTGCCGGCCGGATGCCGTGTGGTAAGCTTCCGGGCTCCGTCCGATGAACAGATGTGCCGCAAGGCGCCCGGTTGGGGCCCGGCCGTGGTACTCATGGCGCCCGGCCGGGTGCCCTGCGGCACCCCTGAGAACCGCAAGGCGCCCGTCAAACTTTTTTCACGAGAATTGGCAGAAAAAATCGTGCGAAGCCCGCCCGGTTACGGGCCCCGGAGTGGATACATGTATGTGACCTAGGCATTAGGCTCTACGACGACGTTTATCTATTGTGTGAGTGCACCCAAACAATAGATAAACGTAGTCGTATGGCCTAAAGCCTAGGTCACAAATGCACCGGGCCCCGTACGATTTTCCCCACCCAGCGGCTTGCTGCGGATTTTAGAGACTGAAACTCGGATCTAAGACGAATCATGCCGAAATCGCCTCAATAGATAGGCGGAAAGTAGGCTGAATCAAACTGGGCACCGTAGAAATTGGCCAAAATGTCTGTTTTTACTCGCCGTACGGGCCCCGGAGTGGATATGTGACTGGGGCTTTAGGCCTAGGTCACATATCCACTCCGGGGCCCGTACGGCGAGTAAAAACAGACATTTTGGCCAATTTCNCACCGTAGACATGAAATTCGTAATGGACCCGTACGGTCTCTGAAATCCACGGCAAGCCGCCGGTGGGGAAAATCGTAGGGGGCCGGTGGATATGTGACCTAGGCATTACAGGCGTGCGAACCATAGAACCACACATCGAGGTTCGGGGAATCCCCTTGGGGAATCCCCAATGCTGCGTGTAGTCTTGCGCAGCCTGCCGTTTCGTTCCACAGTACTGCAATAACGGATTCCCAGATTCGAAACATTTTGGTGGTCATGCCGGGCAAGTGAGAAAATAGCTCTCGCCGCTTACGTATATACGTTGTAATGAAAGCCTTCAAATCAATACCCGATGAAATTCAGGTAAAACGCATGGACAGCATTGCATCAGTACATGTTGACATGACTAAGTACTAAAGTACACAAAATGATCATATAATGTGTGATTTTCGTCATTTCAATAATATATTTAGCGAACTATTTCCTAGCGGAAGAACACTCCGCCAGTCTGCGTAATCGGCGCGCCGCATCGCATATCCTTCCATTTCAATATGGCCGCTTTTGTATGACATTAGAAATTGAAATCTGGCAAAGTTTCAAGCTCTAAGTTGAGAATGCTGTCTATATTGTGCGGCTTTAATCAAACTTGGTGCATACGGGTCAGAGAGACGGACATTTCATGTGTTGTTTGGTCATTACCCTTTCCTCGGTTGCGACAAGCGCCTGCATTTGCAGAAGCGGGTCTCAATTGTCACTGACATTTTGTGCTTTGGAACAACATTTACTGGACAAATTTCGGGTTTCTAACTGAAGATACAGACTGGGATCCATTTCAGAACATTCCATCTAGTGTACATTTAAAACTTTCCTTTGTAAACGCTCATGTCTTTAACTGGCGGAGACAAAGTAAGAAATGAAACTTTGCTGGGAATGCAGCATTAAAAACAGCATCATATGTGAGGCCTATAGCTTTGTGGAAAGGACAGATTGTTGGACAGATTGTTTTTTAAAAGTCGAACTCGATGTTGAACGAAGGACAATCGAATAACGTCGAAAACTTGGGAAATTATATTTTATTCTCACCCATTCTGAACTTGATTCAGAACATTGTAGTAATTCGGAGAATCTTGTTCGGGCTGCAAGGACATGTTTAGTCGAGGGTTAAATGAGTGTAGGCTTCTTATCAACCGGTTCTTATACATGTTTCGGAGGTTTTAATGCGTGGAACTAGGGAATGCCTTCATTCAGGGACTCGATGGCCTTGGTGAACTGAAGGTCGTTTCATCATCATGGCTAACTCGTGATCAAAACTAACCAGAAAATGGCAGAAAGTGGCCTATCATACGCCTTGTTCAGACTGGTACTGAACGCCAAAATTGTCGGCAAGTTCCTTGTTGAGATGAAAACAAAGTCCTCTCTTCATTGTGCAAGGCAATGTAGCATTCTCATCAACTGTACAATGTATTTGTATAATGAGGAACAACCTGATAACTGCAGAGCAGCGAATCAAGATTTCGAATGCGATCCACACGGAAAGAACGGCTCGTCTGACCAGGGGCGACTCTGGAATAGGCAGGTAACCGCTTAGCCTGGTACCCTGTCCTAACTATACATCGGATTTTTGCATATGTTAGGACCGGGCGTGCCTAGCGTTCGTGCATCTCATTGGCCGCTGGTGATGCAATAGGTATATATAGACCCAAACTCGTCCCCAGTGGGTTTACGTTCCTACAACACCACTGGAAAGGGCTGACGACTTCAGGAATACTGCGCATGCGCAATCTACTAATTTTGAGGCGAATCACGCCGAGGCCGCGATGATGTTCGCAACAAACCATGCTAACTATTCGTTTGAAATTGCTCTAATACTCAAACAACTTCGTGTTTTGGGAGTATTAAATGGCCTTTTAGGCATATATAATGTTTTTCAGCCATCGAAGAACGAAATATTGTGTGAAACAAACATTTTGGCACGCTGCCAGCGGTTGACCAGAAATTTTGGTCAGGTCGTAGCCCTTGCCAGAGATACCTTCGGATGAGGTAGATCTGGGAACGAGATTGATATAGACCTTCTTGGTGGATTTCCTGGGTCAAAGGTCAGTTTTCATGCAAATGAAAACTGAAAGAATTGAATAAATTGAAAGAATTGAATAAATTTACATACATGTAATTTAGATAAAACCTCCCAAATGACGTCACTGGCAAAATTCCTCCAAGAATAGCGGCCAATACTGGTCCTACCAACCAAGCCACGTCCGATTGCAGCGTGCAGGTTGGTTGGAATAGGCACTCGTCTTGTAAACCGCTGTAAAATTCTTTTCTCTTATACATGTAAGTCCATAAAATACTGATAATATCCAAAAACAGAAAGTCATGCTGTGAAATAAACTGATATGGAAGAAACACGAGTTAAACAGTAGATATCGCACTTGCATTTTAAGATATAATGTACCACGACTTCATTGTTTACATTCAATACATTGTGTTATTTTGGACCTTTGGGACATGTCAACCCGCCAAATTGAATACATGTATTTTTGGTATCAAAAGAATTTCTAGAGGGGCATGCCATCAACAAATTATTCATAAGACAAAGAAAGACTGGACACCGTAAACCAACAAAATGTAAATAAACAATGATTTCGTGGCCCGCGAAAATTCCCGTGATATATTATCTTTAACTGTCGCATAATTTGTCGGCATATCATCTACAATCATTAGCCGTGGTTACACCTATCCAAAATCCTCGTGCTGTTTGAGACACGGGGTTTTTCCGAACCAGAAAAAACACGGCGTTGACACGGCGAGCGGTTACACTACTAAAAGTGCGATTGGTAATAAGTTCCGTATCCCGGCGATAGGGGCACTGCATGTAGGCAACTCTCTGTCATCGAGTGGCTACTGGAGGTGTGAAATATCCTATACGCATGCGCATGACTCATCGATTTGCATCGCCGTCGGTCGCCGGGTGCTTGGAACTACAAATAAACACGGGGATTTCGCGGACTTACACTACATAAAATCCCCGTGTCTAAATAGCCCCGGGGTTGCCCCTTCGAGCTCGCTGGGGCTAATAAGCACGGGGATTTCAGACACGGGTCTATTTAGACTCGGCGATTTATAGGTGTAACCGCAAAATCCCCGGAGAAAGCACGGGGATTTATGTAGTGTAACCACAGCTCATATATTAGTCCAGTAAATTTAAGCGAAAATTGGGGCGAACCGGGAACAAATTGCAACAGAAGGTTTTTTGCTTTAAATGTTTTATTAGGTCACCTTGGACATCATATCCAAAATCCGCCAAAATCGGACGGCGGGAACCCACTTAATTTGCATATTCAATTTTGTGAACTGACTTTAACGTTGGACGCTGATGGACGCAACAACTGAGCTTTGTACAGGAGAGTGGGACCCGATGTACAGATAGAAAAACGGTGCCTCGGAACCAGACAAACACATTCTCAATTGTTTTTAGTCGTTATGTACTAAGATATGATGCTTTTTATATAAATTAACACAAAAATGGGTCAAAATGCTTAAAATGTCAATTTCGATTAGGTAGCCGCTTAAAACGTCCAAAGAATAGGCTTAGTTGATTCCGAGGTACCATGTTTCTATGTGTTGTAATACATTTATGGGGTGTAAATCCAACCGTTACAAAGTTAGCTGTACATCGGGTCCCACTCTCCTGTACAAAGCTCAGTTGTTGCGTCCATCGGCGTCCAACGTTGAAGCCAGTTCACAAAATTGAATATGCAAATTAAGTGGGTTCCCGCCGTGCGATTTTGGGGGATTTTGGATGTGATGTCCAAGGTGACCTAATAAAACATTTAAAGCAAAAAAACCTTCTGTTGCAATTTGTTCCCGGTTAATTCCTAGATTTACTGGACTATATATCTATTTTTTGGCCTGGAAACATAATGATCGCATCTTACAAAAGAAAGGATATCAATTTAGTCACGGTAATCTATTGGGATCTCTTTTCCCGACTTATGAGCATTTTGTAGGAGGATTACGTTATGAGTATCATCGCGAATTAAATTGTTTGATTTTGTTGTTCGACACACTTGGGGATCACTTTTTTGGGAGGTATAACATATTCATTTTCTTACCAAATCGAGCAGAACCTAGTAAGCTCAGTATAAAATGCGCCAGTATCGTTGGGGAGTATGGTGACAAAATTGTCTACTCGTGTGGGGGAAAAAATATTTTGAGCAGAGGATACAATGTTATGGATTATATGGGAAGAAACAAAAGGCGGATAATTCTTGAAAACTTTATGACTGTTCCAAAAATATTCGTTACAAACACCACACAATATTTTATTCAAAGTGCCCATTTTTCGTGCAAACAGGTGATGATGCATGCCTCATGCAGTCGGCGATGTTTCAAAATAAAGAAATGTGTGAAAAAACGATCATGGAAGTTTTGTTACATTCTTTTTGATGTCGTCGATAAAACTTTGTATTTAGAGCTCAAATTTTCGAATGAGGTTCTTTCGTATCCTCCTCATAAGAGAGATACTCAGATATCTTTTAACAAAAGAATTCATCAATTTTCTGATAAAGGAGATCTATTGCTTTTACGGTACATCAACGCTGAAACACTTGGTTTATATCGGTATATTAGGAAACTTGATTTTAGGGGTTACACCTTAAGTGTCTTTGACAAGTTAACGCATTTAAACAAAATTCGTATCATTAGTAACGAATTAGTGTTACTCGATTTGGAAGTTGCTCTCGTCACTGAACAATGTCTTAGCAACGATTCGAAGGAAATTCATGCGAACCGTCCGAGATTTCTATTTAAGATAGCTTGGAAGGATTTCGTTTATGTTGATAAACGAAAGAAGTTGATGCATCTGCATGGACATTCAAACAGGACTGTTTACAGGACAGTCTATGAACGTCATATATAAAATTATGAGGGCAACTTATCTATCGATAGAATGGACAACAAATGGTTCCGTGGGTGATTTCAAATAGGTTCGTTCATTTTTCATTACCTACCAGTCTCTTAGTAAGAAAAAAGAAACAGACCTTTAGCATTTTTTAAAATGTTTCTGGTTGAGGAAAGAAACAATCCGACGAACTTTTTTCCACCGAGGAAACTGAGTTTGGTTTTTTGAGAGTGCACAATCTTTTTCCGTTTGCTGAGTTGTCATGGTCAAATCGATGACAACCTCAATATATGACCAATAGACGGCGTTATCTGTCCGATTCGGGAATCCCTGCTGGCAATGGCTGGTAATCTGCGTGCGACTTGTAATTCTCGGCTAGCTAAAATGAAGCAACTGGATTATATAACCTTCAAAATGTCCGAAACGTGAGTGCATAAACAGGTGCGTGATAACATCGATCAAATTTGCAAACGGCGTTTAATCTTGTTGACTTTCCAATCGGAAAAATATGAATGGGTCCATACAGTGTACATTTTGTACACGTATTGTAGCCAATCAGAAAGTGTGTTACGGCGGCGTCGGTTAAACCTGTGATGATGACTTGTGATTGGATGCCTGGTCAAACAGCGCCGTCTATTGATTAAACATTCTGTTTTTATCGCCAATCATGCCAGTGTTTCGTGGGTCTATACCTTTTGCCAACTAAACACTGGGGACGAGTATAGAATCAACAGTGCCAGTCTTCACTTTCACTCACAGGTGGTAAACTACTACAAATTCAAAGATTATATAGAAATTGAGGGACATTACCCGACACTGCAATCTGAAATACACTTTCAAAGTAAATTAGCCGCTGTTGTCGTTGTGGTAGACACGAGAGCCATCTTCACTCCAACAAACAATGTGTTCGTTTATTACCAAATAAAAAGAAGTAGGCATTTTGTTTACCGGCTAAAATATAAAACTATGAAGATGACGTTATTGGTATTTGTAGTGTGGCTGGTCTAATAGTTTCGAAATTGACTTACCATTTGAAAGCGTATATCTTCGACTTAGGTGGTAAACAAAAGAGAGAAATCATGCTACCGTATGATGAACTGAAAAGGCAGCTTAACTGTAAAAACTGCGAACCGAAAAGAGAATTTATTTTTTTACAATTTCTGTTTTGTGGTGGTTACGCTATTTTACAACACCATAGCCTGCAATATTCAAGAACACCGTCACGAACGAAACAACTGATTGGTCAATCGTTGTACAAATTAAAGCCGAATATTTTCAACGTTCAGCTTCGACACATACAGCCAATGACCATTCCGACTTTCAGACCCGTTATTTCGCTGGGTCCAAAAGATATCCACTTCTACATATATAAAAGAACAAGACGCGTTCCTTCTTATGCTATTGACCTTCAAAGGAAGTCTGGGAAATACCATTTATTATGTAATGAGTATGGCATATCTTATGTGTTATATTACAATGAATCAAACATAGTGGTTGAATACATGCATTTTGCTGCAAACGGTTCTCTGCCTAAGCATTCTACTCGCGTTTTATTGCAACCCTTGTCTGGTCCTTCCATTGGATCAAGTTTTTTGCCAGGCGAAATATGCAAACTTGTTTCTGAAGATATTTTGGTACTGTGTCCCTCCAGTCGCGAAAATGGTTACTATCGAAACAGTTACATCTTTACTCTCGCCAAGTTGGAACCAAGAGGGTGCGGAAAGCAGAGTTCAGGAAAATATATCCTTCGTTTCATGAAGAAAATAGTCGGAGGCCATTACCTGTTTATTGACACACATTGGAACCTTATTGCTTGGCCCAGACGTGGCCGGAGAGGAAAAGTGGCAACCGCTATGAGTTTTAAAAAACGTTAAAAATGTGGATCAGGTGTAACGTTTTTCAGTGTGGCCATTTTTCTGTGTGATTCCCATTGTTCGGAACACACTGAGAAACGGACTCGCTGTTTCTCTGTGTGTCGCCCATTGTCAAGTCGCCGCTGATTCCGTCAATCTA
>NMRB01001659.1:0-12139 GCA_002633025.1 Notospermus geniculatus | reverse complement strand
GTCAATTGTAGGCCTTGGCATTCAATGGTCCGCTGATTTGCCCACATAATATTTGGAAACGCAGTATAGTGAACGTGTGTTGCAAATAGTAAACAAACCCACGTGGAGAATAAAGTTTCAAAATTGCGAACAGTTTTTCTCCCACTTTTATAAACATTTTTCAAACTTTGAAACTGGAAATGTGTTGTTCACCAAATGGAGCTTGTCCGTATAACAGCCGATTCTGGGATTTTGAAGTAGATGTCCGCGAAATTCACGAAACAAAGAAAATTATATGGAGTAAAAGCTAAACTTTGTTAATTATAAGCATACATGTAATTAGCATATTTTTTAAAAATCTGCGGTTATACCGACATGCACCAGGTATGGCTGCGTCTTTTCCAACAAAGTTTGCTTCGATGCGACATAGCATGTTGACGCAAAATTGCTCAAGGAATTTTTTTGGGCCTTTCCAACAAAGTCATTTTTCTGGGCAATCCGGAAATAGGATCTAGTTATTTAGGGTGAAAGTTCACTTAGATGCTTCATACGTAACGTACCGTACCAGAAATGTTTTTGTAATCATTGCTATCAATGAATTACCACGAGTTTAAGTTGGGCAGTTCGGCGTCACGCAATGGGTATAGATCGACCTTAAACGGGCCAAATTTGTAATTCTCGGCCAGCTAGAATGAAGCAACTGGATTTTATAATCTTCAAAATGTCCGAAACGTGAGTGAACACTAACAGGTGCATGATAACATTGATCAAATCTGCAAACGGCGTTAGGCCCTAATCCTGTTGACTTTCCAATCGGAAAAAATATGAATAGGTCTATTAGAAAATCTAAGTGAAAAACATGTGTAGAAGTAGTGTCAATAAGAAGGAATACACTAACAGTATTAGAATTTCAGCCAATGTTTATTTTATTTTCTTATTGAATAGGTCTCAGTGAACATTTTGTACACGTATCAATCAGAACGTGTGTTACGGCGGCGTCGGTTAAACCTGTGATGATGACTTGTGATTGGATGCCTGGTCAAACAGCGCCGTCTATTGATTAAACATTCTGTTTTTATCGCCAATCATGCCAGTGTTTCGTGGGTCTATACCTTTGGCCAACTAAACACTAGGGACGAGTATAGAATCAACAGTGCCAGTCTTCACTTTCACTCACAGGTGGTAAACTACTACAAATTCAAAGATTATATAGAAATTGAGGGACATTACCCGACACTGCAATCTGAAATACACTTTCAAAGTAAATTAGCCGCTGTTGTCGTTGTAGTAAACACGAGAGCCATCTTCACTCCAACAAACAATGTGTTCGTTTATTACCAAATAAAAAGAAGTAGGCATTTTGTTTACCGGCTAAAATATAAAATTTAACACCTTCGTGATTGGTGGATTTCCTGGGTCAAGTGGCGGTCACCTTCTATCTGCATTCCCGTACGTCAGCAGCTGGTCAGCCGTATTCACGACTGTTAGAAGTCAATGCATACAGTGGAAAAGGTCCGGAACGAAATTTGATTGGTTGGAGCCCTAATTTGGAATATAATAGGAATTCCCTTAAAAATTAAGCCATGCACGTCGACATGGTCGAGGGCTACAAAAGGAAACCACAGTAACGAGACGCGTGTACGTACAATACAACTATTGGTTCCTACCAAATATGGCAAACAATGGTTCGAATACAAAGAAGTTAACATAGATATTTTGGGCGAAAGGATTTTGTAAAATCTGAGACAGCGACCAGCTGAACGACAATGTTTATATGCAGCGGGAATTCCCTTCTTCATGATAACGTTATTATTTTTCCGCAATCTTATTCCAAGATTCAAGGAACTGCATCGACTCTCATGCGACTAGCATGCGTCAGCTAAAATGCCGGAATTTTGTGCCGAAGGTTGCGTTTTTCTCAGCTGAGTATTATAAAAATCAAGATAATTTCAACGTCTTGCAATAGATAAACATGTTTAGAACAATTTGAGCATATTGGTTATCTGAAGTTCGATCTGACGACTTCAAAAAATGCATTTGAAAGTGTGATAAATTCGCAGTAGATGCCTCCTGCGCATGTCCAGATTGACTACTTCCGGTCTTCAATAATATTCTATTGGCTCTGCCGTGGAGGTAGGCGTCGACTGCGCCGATTTAGCTACGTCACCGTACTATTTTTAGGAGGGCTTTCCCCATGTTGTGGCCGTTCTCCGAAAGGTGGCGCCTCTATAGCAAATTCCCTTCCTAACAGTCGTGTATTGAAAATGGAATAGGCCTAAATTTACATGAAATTTCCAAGTGACGTCACTGGCAGAATTCCTCCAAAATGGCGGCCGATAATGGTCCTTCCAAACAAGCCACGACTGCAGCGCCCAGGTTGGTAGGATCAGGTACTAAGTCTAAGGATTAACTCGAAACTTAGACATACCTGAAGGTCATCGAATACGCCCAGGGTGCACGAACACAAACGGAAACATCGTCAGTATTCCGACAGGCGACACCAATCAAAACGCAGTTATAGTAAAGCCAAGCAACTTCTATTTGAGTTATACGGCTTCACGACCTAAACTTGGCACATTTTCCAAAAAGAACTTTAGTCTCAGTCACTGGATCTTTCCCTGGTGGATGATAATTTGATTCCTTTGATTACATCCTCTAGGGTAAGGGTTCAGAAAACCAATGATTTGCCAATTACATTTGAGAGTTGATAAGTGCTTTTGTTTCGTTTTTTTTTGTCCTGATGGGTGTTTATTCATTCGCGAGTGAGGTTGGCACAAATCATGATGATTATGGATACATGTATTGGTAAGGAGATATCTTCCGAAAGCTTTTTTCAGTTCATGAAGAGTTGCTTAACTCATTACTTACCCCGTGCTACACTAGTTCGCGAAAAGTGTTTTGCATTACATGTACTAGTATGATACGATGTTCTTCAAGGTGTCCAAAAAATGTCCAGGCCAAACCAGGCAAACTGAGAATCAAGGCGTCGCCGGATCATAGAGGATATTCTTGCGTAAAGAAGGTTTTCTGAGGTTGCCTGTTTTGGCCTGAATATTTTTTGGGACACCTGTATTCGATTCTTAGCATTTTGTCATTATTCAATAAATCTTAAACGATAACGCCCATAGAACAAAAAGGAATTCAGGGTCTATATTCATAAACATACTTAAGTCAAAGTGTTAATAAACAAGAAGTCAATCTCCAGAATTCACGAATTTTCGACCCCAACCGGGGTCTTTTTCAAGTGGAACTTTACAATCTGAAACTCTAGAACGCCGGGGTCTTCTTCACTTATCCTTTGTTCAACACAAAAGATAAGTATCACACTTAGACTTATAGTTTTATGAATATGGGGCCAGCTCACATTGTGAATGTTTGGAACTGGTCACACGTTGTAAATAAACATGTCAAAATACCATAAAAGTACAAGTTATATGATGAAAATGAAGGCACCTGCGGGGTCTATCAGTCAAAAGGAATTCAATGAGACGCGCCTTAACGCACTTGTTAGCTAATAAGCTGAAATAAAAGACCAGTAATCGGAACATTTTCCGAAGAAATGTTACATCTAGAAGATCAAACAGCATGCGTATCATAAAGTTAAAGGTTTTCTGCTTAGTCCACCCATTTGATAGCAATATTTTCAACAGATATAGAGTACTCCTCAGGTGAATTTCATGAATGCTGCCAGATTTGCCGAGACAGGGCAACCATGACTGTAACGTCTCACAGGTGTGGGTTGGACAGGACACCAGTCTTACTGGTATTGGTTCCAAATGCTGCCGCCAGGGGAGGGATACTAAAGCATAGTGTACTGTTTTAACCGCATCTAACCGCTGGGGATTTGTACCTATTGTGCAGACGATTGGTCCACTCTGGTGTTGGTAAACACATTTACCGAACCCATCCTAAAAATCATGCGCTTTTCTCATCAACTGCCACATTTTATATCGTCGATGCAAACACGGAGAGGTTGGTTCAACACTGAATGGGAATGTTTACACCTACGAGTCGTTATCCCTGGTGGAATTTATCACCATGGCGTTTGTGAATGGTCTTCCTCTGTGATTGGGCCGCCACCAACCACACCAGCAATTTACGCGCTCCGTTCCAATCAGCCACCGGAGCTCGCTTCGTTAAAGGAGCACGGTATTGGATCTCAAATGCGTTATTTGACTGCCGACGTAGAGGGAGTCACCTAGCGGCAGTAAGAGGAACTACAAAAATGCATTACAAAATGTACGCAGTAAATCGTGTCATTCGCCGAAACGTAGTTAGACTGTCGGGTTGGAGAGTGGCGCGGTGGCGCCGTCTGTCGAGAAAAAGTGGCAATACCGTGCTCCTTTAATGATCACCTTCATATTCATACACAGTTGTCTAGCTACAATGTAGCCTACTTAGTAATTCAAGTCATCCACATTTTCCGATCAGTGTTTGTTGGCATCACACACAGTTAAGCCTGCCGCACACTGGAGCTATATTGCTCAGCAAAAAGAGTCGTTCGAGACCGTTTGCTCAGCAGACAGCTCGCGTGTGCGCGTATTTTCGGGCCGTGAGTTTTCAGCCTCGTGGATGTCTGCATGTAGCGTACGTTACAGGTTCATGCAGACATCCATATGATAGTGCTTCACTCTTGAACTTGAATTATTGGTTTCGTACATGTATTTTCAATTTTTTCAACGAAAGAAAACCCAATCTGGGAATCCTGTACAGAGAATGCCTTACACGGTTTAACGTGGCCTGGAATAGGAGCAGTCAGCCACGCGTGTTGCCAAAAGATGGGAGCAAAGTTCTTAGTAGCGGACCAATACACAGGAAAATCTAGACGTGATTGCATGGGGCTCGATCAGACAGAACGAATGGGCCCGCTATATGAATGCATTGAATTGGGCCGTAGTGACACCTTTTGGTCAACTCACTGACAGCTCCTGTTACTATCCAATCTCGTTCCAAGCCTGGGATGAAAACGATACCAATATAACGCTTCATCTCCTGCGTGGAGAGTGATCTGGCGTCGTTAGGCGTGATTCACCCGGCTCTGATCATCATGTATGTCATTATAGCCAAAGGGAGGTCAGGCCTGGAGACTTAGGCTACTGACAACAGTTCGCCGACCTGAACCCCATGCGGCTAGAGATCACTACTCTCTATACATGTATATAATTTATTCTGTTGAGCCTACCTTAGCAGCGCCGCCCTGTCGGTATAAAACGTCAAACGCGCACCTCATTGGGAAAGTGGCAACTTTCTCCGACAACACTTGGTGAAGATTTCTCTTGCGTCTCTACGAAATTTTGCCCCTCCGCCAAGAAAATAAACATAGAAATTGATGGCGAAATTCAAGTGCCACATTTCTGTACATACCCACCATTGTAGCCAGTACCGAGTCGACCAATAGGGGTCAGTCAAGTCGTCATAACTGACCACTGATTCATAGAATCTCTTTGGGATTGAGCAGACGAGATAAGCACATGACGTCATCAAAAGTAGTACCGTCAGATTTGCTTCGTTTGTCTTCCGCTGCTTTTGTTCCATCTTCTTTCTGGCCGAAGCTGCCCGCCGAACGCCGACGATAATGATCGTATTACACACGAGAATAATAGAAAACGGTAGGATGGTTCCAATAATCAGTTGATAGAGGTTTAAAAATGTTTCGACCCAACGAGCGTGGGGAATACTCCGTAACAATGCTCCGTTTGGTGGGTTTGGTAGTTTGTATGAGAAAAATGCCTGAATGTTGAAGATCATCTGAATAGATGCAGTGATGAGGGTGACCTTGATCGCTCGTGAGGCGGTGCAGATTGTGGCGACTCTCATTGGGTAAAGGACAGCTATTGCGCGATCAATGCTCATTTCCGCTAGAAAAAGCCCGGATGTTATCGCAGATGTATCAGTTAGATACCAATTGGAGCTGGAAAATTTATTGTGCGTTAAATATACTTCGAGGATTATAGATACATGTATAGGGCCGTATTCAAAAAGGCTGATCATCGCGCAATTAAGACTTAGACCCGTGTAACTTCACTAAATGCACACAATTCCACCATGCACTTGGCGAAGTTACACACGTCTAAGTCTTCACCCTTTTTGAATACGGCCCATAGCCTATAGGCTACGTACACTCTGCCGCTAGATATATTTTTACTATTGAATTAGGCCTAATAGTTTCCCCTATGTTATTCGTGTGTTGAGAGTATTCCCCCTCCCCCGTTTTACATGTACTTGTACTGGCCATCTGGCCCAACGCAAAGCCCAAGACTGGTTACGTCTTGCCGGACCACTCCCACAGCGATGTGGAACGGACATCAGCGCCGCGGAAGTGGAGCGACAAAGAATCGTAACAATGCCCTTCTTGCTTTTATAAGCATTCTTTCCCAGATTAGTGCGTTATAGATTTTTTTTCAGAATTTCAGAATTTATTGCTCAACAAAAAATACATTTTGCAAAGAGCACAGAAACTCATATACACATACATGTATGTACTCTAGTTTCGTGTTTTTAACACACCTTTCAGATATTCAAGGCGGGCACTGAACGCGCCGCCCCCGCAATAGATACACAAAGGATCTTTCAGTTCATTCACCACGGATGACCAATCGCTGGGCCGCACGGTGTCTGCACCGCTCGAGACGTCTAGGCCTTTTCGGGCTATCTAGTCCACGTGGTCAATTTCATTCAACTCCTACTGACGGCCGAACGCCGCAAGGATAAATACCAAAACACAAGTCATTCATAGTCTGATCAGTTACAACATGCGGTCAACTAAATTCAATCATCCCCCGCCCTATCTCCGCCTTGGCCTTTTACTCCAAGAGGCCTATTGTCATACTCAATGTGTATTACGATGGAGGCGGTCTCACCACCTTGTAATGAAGGTGTGTTAAAAACACGAAACTAGAGTATATACATTGTACATAGAAAATACCAAGATACATGGGATGGATGGAGGTACAACAAGATTGGTAGAGGTTCATAATAAGGCAATGACTTTGACAGGAAATTTGCTACTTTAATCTGGACTTTTGGGGATGAAGTAAGGAGTTTTACGTATTTGAATAAATTAGGATTCATTGTAAAGTATACAGGAATATAATTAATTATTACGGAGATCTGAAAAGAACGCGAAGAGGGATCTTGACTAACCTTAAGAACAGTAAGTTGGCATGAAGATCGACCCCGAGTCCGTAAGAGACAAACAACCTGTACAGCAACACACCAACAAGAACGAATGTGTCGACGATACTGAGACCTGCCATGTAGATACAACAGCTGATCTGCCGATTGTCCTTCTTGGTTGTAATCAGAAAAGACATCAAATTGCCAACGAAACCGAGAGAAAGGGTAACGATGGGCCACCATTTCACCAGTATCTCCGTTATCAACTGCATCAGTGGGTAGTTGGGTGAGCTTGTATCTGCAGGAATTCTTGTTTGGTTGGCAAGAACTTTGGTGGTGATCGACTCCATTTGCAATTTTATGTACCTTTTCCAAGCTTGTCCTTCCTCTGCCTTCCCTCGTTTTATGGTCCGTTATCTCTCTACGAAGCTGGCCACAAACACACATTGGCAAACTGCAAGACGTTGTTGTACACAAGGGAGTAAGAAATAAAAGTGGAAAATAAGAAGTGAAATTTTGGAATTTTGCGCGAATTTTCCAATTTATCAAATTGGGAGAAAAGATTTTCCCATTTTGAGAAATATCGCCCAAAAATCAGACAAAATGTCACGTCATTTCAAGAAAATTTCTCAAAATGGGAAAACGTTTTCTCCTAATTTGAGAAATTGAAAAATTCGCGCAAAATTCCAAAAATTTCCCACTTCTTATTTCCCACTTTTATTTCCTACTCCCTTATACGTAAAACGGTGCTTATACGAATTGGATTCAGATTAAGCGTCAGTTCATAACGTTAACAGTTTCTTTGAAGAAGCACAAGACAAGTGCCCAACTCCCACCGTCAACGCTGATCGTAGAAGTGAACTGAAATCAGTCTTCCCCGCTGGTGTAATTAGAGAAACACTTTGTTTCACCTTTGAAGGTTCACAGTGGAATCGACCACCACTTGGCCTGTGTGTTACTTGAGACTTTATTCATTATACATGTACGTAATCCAATACAGTGGGTGGTGATACGGAATGGAATATCATACTCCTGAAATCCGAATCGGATTGAAAAGCTTGTAGGCCTTAATGTCAAAGTTTGGGTTTATAGTCTGATATCAACTACGGTAGAGGTTCTCATCCGACTTTGCACTGTCTTTAACCTCAGTCTGTGCTGAAACCTTTCAGTAGAACTCAGATGAGCATTCAGCGCTACAATTGAGCATTTCCGACCGGTACCCATTTATACACCTGGGTGGAGAGAGGCCAGCGGGGCAAAGAGGGGTTGCCCAAAGTCTCACGCCCTGTGGGATTCGAACCCGGGATCCTCTGACCGCTTGTCGGTGACCCGAACCACTACACCACCGGGCTCCTGTCGTGGAGCACCACCGGGCTCCTGTGGCCTACTTGCTTTCATTTTAGCGATGGATCAGAAGACGAGGCCTCCCACAGCAAGGGGAGGTAAAAACCCGGCTATGGGAGGATGTCCGCCCATCCTTCGGCTGAATCGGTTAATGTCGTCCTGGGTACACCTCATTATTTCCCTGGGTATTCTGGATAATCCTTTTTGTTACCCAGGACGATCCTGGGTATAAATAACTAAAGGTACCTCAACATTACCCAGTTTGAAATGCGCGCCATTTTCCACCTACGCTCGAGGTACGGTGCTATCTTATTATAGCCCGCCACGAATTTATACACGTGCATTTTGACGTGGTGATTGTCAGCAGCTGTCAGAATGGCAACTCGCGTTAAAGACTCCGATTTACAGGCGTATTTGTAATCTATTCCATCCTATAGGGATGGAATTTTCGTTTCAAAAGGAAGAGAGCTAAAGAAAAATCTGGTGGATGCCGGTAATGGTAGATACAAGTTGAAAGCAGGTGTCAAAGTTGATGCGAAACTGAAGTGGCTTGCACGCGACACCATGATATGCACTGGGAGGGGCAACTGCCAGCGAGAATGTGAACGCACGTACCACAACCACAACCTGTGGTACGTGAACGCACGTACCACAACCTCGGGCGCAGGTGGAAAATGGCGCGGATTTTAAAACTGGGTAATGTTAAGGTAACTTATTTGTACCCAGGACGATCCTGGGTAACAAAAAGGATTACCCAGGATTACCCTGGGTAATAATGAGGTGTACCCAGGACGACATTAACCGATTCAGCCATCCTTCGTCTCCATGGGCTAGAGGTTGCAACAGCTGATGTCGATGGCGTGTCGACCGAAGACTGTTCGAGTCTACCAATTTGAATGATCTAGGTTATCAATTAGGCATGGAGACTGTTGCTACACATAAAAGAATGAGACGAAGTACGGTACCTTACTTGACGAAGGGTTAGTAGTGGTAGCCTATCACGTCGCGTCGAACTTCTCAAGTGATGGTAAGGATGGCAGCCATTCTTCTGGCTCACCACCTGGACCTGTGTCAGCGCAAGGCTTCGGCGTAGTATCAATCTAGGCTACATGTATGTAGACTACATGTATGTAGTTGCAACCACTGGCTGTCTGTGTGGGTTGGACAGGACACCAGTCTTACGTATTGGTTCCCGATGCTGCCGCCAGGGCAGGAATACTGAAGCATAGTGTACGTTTTAGTAGTAATGCCTTCATCACACTGAGCTAGTTCTCAGTGCGTTCTAGAAAATGTTGCCGAACGGGCTCAAACTGTGTGCGAACGGAGTGGACGTAGTGGTAACTTTTCACAGTCGTTTTACGAACTTCATGGACGCGCTCGGACGGGAAGGGTGCTGCAGAACTTCGAGGCATTATTTGGCCAAAAGTTACACGTTCTAGTCCGTTTTACGATTTCCTTAGGACGGGGCAGGACGTTTTAATAACTACTTCAGTGTGACAGTACCTTTAATGGCATATAACCGCTGTGGAATTTTACCTATTGTGCAAACGATTGGTCTACTCTGGTGTTGGCAAACACATTTATCGAACTCGTCCTAAAAATAATGCACTTTTCTCATCAACTGCCACAATTGATATCATCGATGCAAACACGCAGAGGTTTGTTCAACCTTGGAGGAATTATACTGACAGGAGGAACAGCGAGGTCACTTCAAAGGTTTCATCATCGCCACCGCCGATCCCTATTGTGTATGGGCTTAACGAGGTGTTAACGAGGTGTTAATTACTAAACAAACACACCGTATAATTCAGTATAATTCCTCCAAGGTTCAACAGTGACAGTGGGAATGTTTACCTACGAGTCGACCAAATTGGGCTGGTGAAATTTATCACCATGGCGTCCGTGAGTGATCCTCCTTTGTGAGTGGGGCTCCACCAACCACGCCAACAAACTACCCGCTCCGTTCCAATCAGCCGCCGGAGCTCGCTTCGTTATTGATCACCTTCATATTCATACAGATTGTCTAGCTCCAGTGTACTAGTAATTAAAATAATCCACATTTTCGATCAGTGTTTGTTGGCATCACACGCTGCTAGAGTCTGACATACGGACATCGTTCCCCGTCTTTACCGCCGTTTTTTCGTCATGCAAATGTTATACTTGCATATCCACATCCATATGATAGTGCTTGACTCTTGATACTTCTTTGGAATTATTGGTTTCGTATTTTCAATTTTTTTCAACGAAAAACAAGACCCAGTGAGAGAATCCTGCATAAGGAATGCCTTAAGCGGCCCATACAAGATCAATATTATTTCACAATATGAGGATCAAAATGGGCAATATTATTGCCAATCTCTCTTCCACCCATCATGCCAGAAACACATACCCCTATTTTGGGCCCCACATAGTGCAATAATATTGATCGTGTATGGGCGATTTTACACGGTTTATCGTGGCTGCTTGGTTTAATAGGGCGTTTTCGCAAAAGCCCCCGAAACGCCAACGCGAACGCCAAACCCATTTTTCGATGCCACGAAGAGAACAGCGAACAAGAGGATAGATGTTCGCCTCGGCGTTTCGGGGGCTTTGCGAAAACTCTCTCAAGCTGCGGTTACCAGACATCCGGAATGCGGTATACGGGATGCGGAAGCGATATGTTGTATGCGAAAATGCATAGCATATTCCGCTTCCGCATTCCTGGTGTCCGGTAAAGCAGCTTAAAGATAATGTATCACGACTTCATTGTTTACATTCAATGTTTGTAAACATTGATGTTAACATTTTGTTATTTTGGACTTTTGGGACATGCCAACCAACCAAACCCACCAAATTGAATACTTTCGGTGTCAAAAGAACTTCTAGGGGGGCATGCCACCAACAAATGACTCATAAGACAAAGAAAGACTGGACAAAAACAAAGAAAATGTAAATAAACAATGATTTTCGTGGCCCGTGAAAATAGACGTGATACATTATCTTTAATGTGGGAAATTCGCGGACTCCTACTTTGTGCTCCTGTTATGATGTCACTATGGGATCCAGGACGGATACACTCTTCATGACCTAATGCATTTTAATGAACAGGAAACATGGTGGGTTCGAATTTAAGATGGAAGGTTGAGAGATAGACAAGTACATGTAATCATAGATCACCTGATCATCCCGTGGAATAAAAGATCGGACGTCCAAGAGGTGCAAGACAGCAACATGTCCGCCCCAAGAATATTTTTTTCGTTGGTGTTGGTTTGCTTGTTGGCAGTGCGAGAGGTGGATCCTGCGACAGCTGGAAAAAGTAAGTGTTGAGGTGAACAGCCGCCGATGGCTCCCGTTCATGAACCGGGCACCCTAGCGTTACATGGCAAAAATTGACAGTTTTTCTATTTTCACATACATGTAGACTACCCAAATTGCCTCTACATCCAATGTCTCCCTCAGAACTTTGTGATACCCATTACTCTAAAGGTGCTTTTTGTGTTATAGAAATAATTCACCTGCACTATTCAGTCAGTTTTTTCTTCCCTGGCCGATGTCCAGTAGTCGGCGCATCTTGTTGACACATTGATGAGGGTGATGATTTTTCAAAGTGACAAGCGGTCCAGTAAATACATGCACAGGAAGGGGCAACGTAACAGAAAATTCCTTTCAATTCATAGTTCATAATTTCATAGTTCTAATAATCCGGAGCTAACAAACACAA
>NMRB01001658.1:99488-132593 GCA_002633025.1 Notospermus geniculatus | reverse complement strand
AACATTTTCTGTTGTGCTCTTTCTTCTTTCACACTTGCAATATGTCCTCAAGCGTCCTCCCAAACAAAATATATTTTGAACTTGAAGGGCCGTATTCAAAAAGGGTGTTTAAGACTTCGACGCGTGTAACTTCGTCAAATGCACGGTGGAAGTGTGTACATTTAGTGAAGTCACACTCGTCTAAGTCTTAATCGCGCGATGATCACCCTTTTTGAATACGGCCCGAAATGTTTTTAGACATCTGATTCAAATCTTTCAAATTAATCTCAAAATGCTATTTTCTTTGAACTGCTAAAACGGACATGAAGCATTTGTGTTCTGTACCCTCGACAAGTAGGCCCTATCCATTTTTTAGCAAGTCGTACTATTATAACGAGCCTTGATCAGCTGCTGCTTTTCCGAGATGAATCTTTGGAGTCATCCAGTGTGGGGGTTCCCTTTTGTACATATGCTATCTCCACATCGCATCATTAGCGGAAGGAATCACAGGAATGCAATAGGTGACTTGACTGCCGTAAGAAGCCCCTGTTTAGCGGTCCTAGAACATCTCAAAATTTGACGTCGTAGACGCGAACCAGGGCATCCACTTCATTATGGACGACATCATGGCATGCGTTTCTTCTCTGTGATGTCAAATTCCATGACGTTCTAGGATCACTAATCGTGGTGGCCTCTAACGGCAGGAAAGTCTCCCCATTCATAATACCGTCCATTAAATCTGTCTGTTTTGTTCCAATAGTACAAAACGACGTGGGGATTTACTTTTGAAATGGACTGTCACTATGAATGCAGTAACTTTGCATCCAGATGAAAATAGGTGTGGTTACTTACTTATAAAATAATACTCTTTTCCTTCATGAAACTCTAAAGCACCAGGTATGGCATGAAATGACTCTATTAACATAGTATATTGTCTAGCGTGTGATAACGTGGGCTTATTACACCATAGCAATGGAGTTGACCGTGAACTGCGTAATATACACATATCGTATTCAATTTTATCTACCTGTAATCAGACAGATCGAGAGTCAAGAAAGTTGTCATATAGTGGTACCTTACATTTGTTTGGTAACCATGGTGACCTATCAACTTCAGGTGCTGGATTTTTGAGATGATCATATTGGAAATTTTTGAAGTAAAATGGTCTCTTGATGAATTTTCTTCATTTTGGTAAAAGTGTACAGACGAATTTTTTCCAAAATACCTCTCATTTTGATGAATCATCATGAGTTGTATTAATGTTTATATGGGTGAAATTTAACGTTGTCATGGAAACCAGCACCTGATTTTGACCAACCTTGACCTCGACCTTGGCTTGTGTAGTCCATAGACATTTGGCTTTGCGGAGTCTGAAACTGATGCATGTAATTTCATGGTTCGTAAATAGATGGCACTCTCCTCAAACAATGGAGAAATTGATCGAAAATAAATGAATGGTTTTTTGCACTGATCGTAAATGAAATGGAATGGTGTGAAAAATTCACTGAAATCAGATTTTTTAGTGAGATGACAAAGATGAGAATGCACCATGAAATATATACACTTCAAACGTCGCAAATACCATAAACGTCTATTGACTCCACCCATACGTAACCTCCCGGCACTCTATCCGCCATTTTGAAGAGAATATAGACTTACTTATAAAGTATTGGCTTTTTCCTAGGGGGAATTCAAGACTGTTTGGAATCGGAGAGAAGGGCAGAATAAGAAAGGTACTCTGTGTCCGTCGTGTAGGCTTGTTGCATGTCAGAGCCATTTTTGATGCAAAACGATGGTCACCAAGTTGGCAGTTTTCGTAAGCCGTTTTATTGACCTGTGTGAGACAGTAAAAAACATGCAGCATGCTGAGAGCTGGTCATTTGAATATGTGTGAATATTCACGAATATTCATGAATATGCAAATTATATACCACTGCTGCATGGGAAAAAATAGTGAAGATCATATCAGTGTGTAGTTTTTGTTAATGTGCAGACTGTGAACAGGACATAGACATGACTACACAAGGGGTGCTCTTCTAACATCAATCTGGTAGGCCTAGTAATGATATTCTGATAAAAGCCCAAATATGCCAATTAGATGATTTCATACTCTCAAATTTAATGCCAGGGAAGGGCGAGGTTTTTGTCTTAGGCGGAAGGGGGCATTTGGCTTGGAGGGGGGCAGAACTGCACTTTTTGCAATTTTTGGCCAAAATCTCATGAAAAACATGTTTCTTTTGAGACCTACAGAGGACATTTGCCCTCATGTCCCCATGCTCACTAGGCCATGTAGCTCTGCTGTACAACTACTTTCATCTGGTCTCTTTGGAAAGTTGCTAACAATGGGTGTCAGAAGTTATGTAACTTCTGTAGAGATGGCGACACTGACATGGTCAGTTGCCTCGGTAATCTGGGCACCCCTCCCCTGCACCCCTCCCAGCCCATATAATGATGAGAAGTAAGTTCTACAGGGAACACTCTACTAAGTGGAGTATTATGCCTACATCTACGCAGTAATACATAAGGCTATTATCAAGGATGGAAATCTCTAAGCGAGATCAGTGAATTTCATAATTCATTCATAAAATAGAAAAAAAATATCAACAAATCACAGATAACCCCATAATTTTCATCATACAACACCGTGAAACCCATTTCCACCACAAATAAAACATAGGCATAAAATAAAATAGATCATCATGTTTTGGATGAATTTCTGCAAAATATGCAATTTTTAAAAAAAAGCAACATCAAAAAATTATCGCCAGTTTCTTTGCTACAGCAATGTATCTTGAAAGAAATCATCACCGCAGCTTAAAAATTACAAAAAATCCTAAAAAGAATGGACAAATTAAAATTATCACACGGACAAGACTTCAAACACTGAAAGCATGTACTACACCCAAAATATGTTAAAAACTTCTCATTTTGAAAACTGCAAATGCAATATTATGTCACACTCTGTCAAGACGGTCTATCAATCATGTACCGGTATGGTATGTTTCTACGAGGAAGCGTGCAGGAATAGGACAGTAAGCAGGGAGAATCGTTCCACTTCTAACCAAAGATTTTATTCGATTTACTGAAATGTAGTAAATTCTTCCTTTCTCTTCGTTACCCTGACAGGCTGGTTTTGGGGGCTGATTATGGGGGTATGTAGCCTACTGCTTGGCTCCTCGGGTAAGGCACTTCACCACAGTCATCTTCATCTCCAAAATATGTGAACTTTTTTGTACCACAGTTGGGAAACTCTTCAGTTTGAAAGATGGTTAGGACTGCACTTGTCAAATTCCAATTTCACCAACTAGAATCCTGTCCAATTCAAATTTTACCAACTCTAATCAGCGTCCTGTCCAATTCCATCCGAATTTCTCACTACGTGAGGGATTTTGGCACTAAATACTACAAACACTAGAAAGCAACACTGTCTAAGTAATTACAAGCCTAACTAACACCCAAAGCCTATCGGAAAACTAGTACATTGAAAACACTATGAATTTTTCATCAAGTGCTAAAAATTTGAAAAATCCATTATGAAATGCAATATCAGTAGCTTATTGGGGATTTATTTCAGTCGTGTGTATATATGCAATTGTGTCATGAGTTTTCTCTTTAGAAGCTCATTTCTTTTCCAGACACTTTGAAATTACGGTATGTGTAACTTTTGCGTCAGGTTATTTTGTTGTTGATGTTTTTTTTGTTTGCGATGTGTGGAACAGAGAAGCATGCAGGAAGGAGATAAGAGCCGAGCAACAGGAAGACTTGAAGCGGGATGGACAGAACTAGAGGGAGGATGGGAAAGGTCAAAGGTCAAGGACAGAGTGACGGGAGTCCGTATGGATGGTCAGGACTCGTTAAAAGCCAGGAGAGGTCTACGCTGAACGGTTACCATGGTAACCATCATATTATAATTAAAACAATTAAAACATGTAATTTGAACATGGTGAGGCAATCGCTATCTGGGCACGGTCAAAATCATCTTGTCTGTTTCAGTGCAACAAAGCCTATGCATGCTGTACATTTTGCATGGAATGATGTACACATGACTTGGCAAACTTGACGTGAACAGCCACTAACAATCCAAGCCATAAATGACTGAACTGAACTGAAATGTACCTTCTTATTGATGTTCTTCAAAGGATGATAGATTTTAATGATTATGACTAATGATACCTAATGGAATATTTCTAGAATATGAAAAGTTCAAAGATCACCCAGATCAAACACCGCAGACTTTTTTGTCAACATTGTGATCAGCTATTGAACTTCTACCGTAGTCGAGGAGAATGGCAAATAAGAGAAAAATACATTCGTAATTTGAGAAATGCATAATTTTTAAGACTTTTGAGAATTTTCTGGAGAATCTTAGTAAAATGTACAAAAGTAAAAAATTCATTCGTATGAAAGAGAATAATGACCGCACCCAGATGTAACTGAAGCATTATGTCAAAACAATAACATATTCAATGAAAATGATGAACAAAAATGAACAATACAGCGCGCATGCCTTTCAACTTTTTTTTTCTTCTCAGAATGCATGGTCTTAAGTTACAGATGTAATTGTACATTTTTTTTCTTCAGCAAAAACAGAACAGAACAAAATTGCATTGGTGTGAATATTGCACAAAGTGTACATACGGTAGCTTTCTAAGTACTTTTAAAGGCCCTAGGGGTAAAAGTCCCAAGTTTTCCAACATGTCAGTTCAAATGCATGTAAAGAGCTCATGATATTTTTCGCAGTTTCTCTGGTCGTAAGTTGAAAGGCATGTGGATGCAAAGCTGAATGGTGATGACGTGACGCAAAGAAGTACAAGAACGCAAAGAAAGTACTGGTTTTCTTTTGGGGAGGGGTACCGGTAGATTTTATCAGACCCGGTTATATTTTCATTGTTAGACATAGTATAGCCCTTTCAATAATGTATTTTCATGGAAAAATTCGTCAATTCTTCTTCAGTTTTTCTTCAAGTTTCGGGGGTAGTTGAACTAGGAAAGTCAGTTGTCATGTGAAGAGAAATTCATTGGCAGGCCGACTTCGTGAAAAGAAAACCAGCAGCAAAATAGAAAACTGCATAAGGAAATTCATTCATAAAGATCGCACAATAACAGCAAAATGTAAGCGAAAAATGAGCGACGTCTGCACAGATGAGACAAGCGTTTGAAAAAAGCTGCACAAAGGCCAGGAAATTATACTAACAACTATTGCCACATTACTGAATGAAATTCATTTGAAAAAACTTTTCCGGATATTGAAAAAATAAACGATCTTTTCATACTTCACATAATTAGCCGACAGGATTTTATTATTAATTTAATCAGCGCGTACCAAATGGTGTCAGTGTTTAATTAACTTCCACAGAATTGACCCGCATGAATGGGGTCTTCCCACTACTCCACAACCACTTGGCGGACTTTCCTGAGTCCTTCACATGTGCTTTAGTCTCGGCGCATGTTTCAAATTAACCCTTCAACGTCTAATCTGAGCAGATATCAAAATTGAAATGAAAAGACCATGAAGCAAAGACGAAATGTCATAATGTATTGATAAATAACGAAATGACACATAAAACATCATCACGCATGGAAAAGGACCAATCTCACTGAGGTATTTCACCAGTGACATAGGCCTAGTCAGAGACAAGTGCATAAGGGCTTCTATTTATGGGGAATATTTCCTCCAAAGCCTAGTCTAGAGTCCTGAAATCGACTCAGCTATGGACTAAAGTGATGGGTGAAATCTGATGCAGAAGCTTTAGCTGCAGTGAAAGCTACATCTACACAAGCAAACTTTCCCCGATGTAAACACAATGAGCCCTTATGCACTCCAGTGTTTCTAATCAACAATGTTCAATCACAAGGTTGCTTGCTCCAGTGTTCGAAAACAAACGAACAATCGGAAAATCTGTAGTTCATGTGACATTGTCTGTGCCTTGAAATCCCACAAAAAATCTACAAGGGGATATGATCTCACAATAATAGACAACTTTTGGCCCCACGGATTAGGGTTGATGCCGCAGCTAGGCCCTATTGAAAACCATTCAAGTTACGGCCCCATGTAAATTTCTTATTGAGAGGAAAAGTGCTGTTCAGAACTGCTTTTGCAGTGCTGCCATCTATTGATAATTAAGTCCCTCCTTGAATTTGAAGCAGGTGGTGAAAATTGCGTAACCTTAGAGGAGGTGCCAATAATTGCGTAACCTTAGAACTGGTCACTCTGGATCGCAATTACAGAAAATAATGTTCTCAGGCGATACGGTGGTCGCCCATGTTCCTCGGATGACAGCACCAGTTTTCTTCTCGGATGGCACTAGTCTTTTTCTGCGGTTGCCGTGACAATCAGACAAATGGGTAAAAACCAAAGATAGATGGTGGGTATAAAAATAGGAAGATGGAATGAAACGAAAAGAAATTCTCAATCACATAACCAGGGGAGCAACTTTTTGCTAATTTGTAAATTGACGTTTCTAAGACTAAGACGACTGATGTTGGAGGCGACACCATGTGGTCAGTTAAAAAGTCGCCCCATCCACGAAATCTGTGTCTACAAACTGAGGAGATTACAACAATGACAACCAAGACATTGTTCGATGAATATGTGGCCTATAACGTGCACCAGCCCCCTGATAAAGTGTATCTAACCTCCCGATGGAATCCTTAATTGCGCGATAGAGATCGATACCCCCACTACAGCTGCACCTTGGCGTCTTCATGAGGTTATTGACCACCGCCCCGGGCGGTCGACATCACGGAGCACGAAGTAAAATGGTCAGTCTCAACGGCCCTCGATGCCGAAGTGACCGGAGGCGACACATGAGTGTATCATGTTTGTCAAGCTTTGGTTCAGCCGTGGGTGCAGCGTTCATGAATCTTAGAGAGGGTAGACAGAGACAATCCAAGTAGGGGGGAGGCGGTGGTCCATCCTCTGCACTTTGAAAAGCCCTCTTCAAGCAAGATTAAAGATGAAAGCTCAGAGGATTATTTGAGAATCGGTTGTAATATGAGGATGGTAAGCCTTACAATTGTTACTACAACAGATATCTCTGCCAGGAGGGCACCTCTCTATTAAGGACACCTTCAGTCCCCAAATGGTCTTGTCCGATCATTTTTACCTCTGTATTAAGAACACCTCTCAATTAAGGACAGCACTGGGCAGTCCCAAAGGTGTTCTCAACCGAGAAGTTACCTAGTACAGGGTGACCCAAAAAAAATGAGACCCATGAACATGTTAATAAAAACTTTAATTTTCAGGCTACAGCAACCAAACTTCACACATGTTNCTTGGCGGCAGATGCACAGAACCTCAAAGGATTCAAAGCACTTTGAAAACATTGCCTTGGATAACCCAAACAGTGTACAAAACCCGTCGAATCCGGATACACGGGAATTATCGACAAATGAATAAAGGCATTTTGAAATTCAATTACTCTTCTCTCAAGTCTTAGCTCACTTGAACGTAGATAATCATCAGTGCTAAAATCTCTGCCATGACATCGGCACGCCCCACGGCAAATTCACACGCAGCATTGATCCACTTCAACCCGATCATGTGATCCTGTTTTACACCCAGCGGCCATCAAAATCATAATCCCAGCTTCGTTATTCCAGATAATAATTGGTAGGATTTTATTAAAGGTTTTCCGGTGGCTTCTTCTGAGTTTATTGTCAACGGCAACGGAGCCGTTTTCATCCTATACTTGCCGAACAGCAGTACACACCCTGCCCCGACGAAAACACAATTCTGCCATCAATACTTACGGTGAGATCGTATAATCTCACCCAAGGCAATGATGGAGTTGTCTTTTATTTCATTCAATAAGTTAATTTCGTTGAAGTGTGCAGGATGCTCAAGACTACACCCTGGAGATGCACATGTCACCCTCCAGCATCAATTAGAGTCAATTAACAGGGACCTGTCAATCAAGTACCTGTACTTGTCATTAGAACACCCCTCAGATATCTTAATGAGACGGTCCAAATTGACTCATTCAACTTTTAGGTCACGAAATAATTTCCTGCCAGCCATGTGTCACAATGTTTGAACTGGCAAAAAAATTAATTCTCAATTTTGCAAGTGAACAAACAATTACACTGTTCAGAGGTGACAAAACTTAATGACAAAATTGAGCAAATTGAGGGCCCATCCTTTCGTAGCTACAAACACTGGTGATTAGCATCCACTCTCATCTTCATTTTCACCATCATATTTCTTGCCAACAAAGCTGGGATGTATGGTTTCAAAAGCAAGATGCCAGGTGACACTAGGCCTACACATTTCACTTTGCTGTCCGTTTCACTGGTTTCAGTACTGACCTACATTATGTACTACTGACCTACATTATGCAGTAGGTCAGAGGTCAATGTACTTTTAATTCAGTGAAGATGGGTCAATTCAGAGGAGACGCAAAGAAACTGGATCAAAGCGGGCCAAGGTGTTTAGACAGAGTGAAACCAGTGAAATACCATCCTGAGGTAGGCCTACCAGTAATTCTTAGCACTCGCTCCCAACATCACTGCATGTACATAAAAAGTCAAAGGTAGCGAGTGCTAAGAACCACTGTTACCGCAGCATGCTAAAGTCCTGACAGCATAGCAGCAAACATCAATAGGCCTACTGTTTAGTTTGAACAGATTCAGAAAATGATGTTGAACCTGTTCCTCAATGGTCATACTTACATTGTAAATGATATAAAATTCCATATCTGACTCTTTTGTATTCTTTGGATAGTGCGGACACACAATATTTACACTGTCTTCAAGTTTGACTTCTATAATATGATTGTTACTGCTACTTTTGAATCTGGAAAGATAAAAGAAAATATTCGGGTAAGTCATGGTTCAAAATATCAAGTAAAGCTGGCAGCACACATACAAGTTCATGTGGCAGCACACATGCGTAAAATCTTCTGAGGTAGCACGTCATTCACCGACTCCTGTACCTGCTGCAGTCGGAGCCTAGTGTAGATGGCAGCGCCGAGTAGCCAGAATGACAAAATTTGGTCTACAAGATCAGAAATGGTGTTGTATGAGCCGTGATGTGTGCTACCTCAACTGGCAGAGGTAGCACACAGGGTAGCACACAAATGTGGCTGCATCTCGAGATGATCTCACTGAGATTTGCACGATGGGGAATTCTATCGAGAAGAAACACTATATATACTGTGCGGTGAACTACCCCATCATTCTTTCGGGGACACTTTTCTAAACTTGTCGAGGTCAGAGTGAATTCAGACAGAGAGATATTGCCAATCATCAACACGACACTCACAGAATCACTCCCCGAACGAAAGTCGCTTGCAGTGTTTTGTGACAACAACTTGGTTTACAGGCACCGGAATTAGCCTCAGCAGCAGTATCCATTTGAATACTTGATGGTGAATGAAGGCAATGATGGCAGTCAGTTCTTCTGATTACATGCCTCGTTTTGACCATTACGAAAACAGACAAGAAACCCCCACAAGAGGACTTCTCCGTGCAATCTTGTTTGGCAAAGATATTTCAACATTAAAAGACCTGTTTCCACTACAGCGGATTTCCGCCGTGGTTTGCGGCGAGTGGTGCAGTTTTCACAGGGTTTAGGATAATCCTTCGATGGTTTAACAATACATGGTGTGTTAATCATACCAATGTCTGAAAACCACTCCACTCACCACAAACCATGACAGAATCCCCTGAAGTGGAAACGGGCCTTTAGAATGTCAGCGGCAATGATCCTTCACACTTTGCCAATAGTTACATCCGTTGAAGAATCTGAAACCTTTAATTTAGATCTTGCAGAGCAAAGCTCTGATCCATCTAATTCATTGTCACAGCATCCATGGTACACCCAAAAATTTGCAGAAGAAGCCATGGACAGGAAAGTTGAAATGGAGTGTTACCACGATATACACCTTGAGGACATTGTCGATGACATCGTCAAGTTACAACCACAGCGTTCGTTGTCACAATCATTTCTCCCTTGGCTAGATATTGCTGCAAGCGACCTGCAACCGATCGCTCACTGTAATATAATAAGACAACCTTGGGGGACGAGGGAAGCAACAGAGGACAAAGTTACATCTCAGTAAAGTTAAGCCCTCGGAGCGTACAAGTGACACTAGGTTCACGTTGCCTTCAGCCACAAAGGCAGATTCTTCAACATTCTCTGGATGCCTTTGTTAGTGACTTTTAATTAATCAGCTTCAAAGGATGTTCACACTTTCTATCTCACCTAATCCGAAGCAACAGAAGTTTCTTAAGGCACGCCACGCCTTTAGACCCGAAATCCCTCCGTCGGTAAAAGTGACAAAGACTTGCGACATCGCTGTCATCGATTTACGTCGTACATATTGATCACTCCTTTGTATCATTTCTGATGGCGACAGAAATTTGTAGTCAAACGTATGATTTGTTTGTGGAGAAGAGCCGGAGGCAACAGTGATCATATGAGGGGAATTACGCCGAATCTTTCTGCTATATTCCTTTCAAGCATATTGCACGGTATTAAGGGTTATCAGATGTGATTTCCATGATGGTTTGATCTTGATGAAGGGCGACATACGGTAGTTCATAAAAGGGTTCGATAAACTAGTGCCGCAGCTACACACTTGTGGGTCACATTGTGAAGGGAAGGGTACAGCCCTGTAGCTTTGCCCCAGATCACCGAGTTGATGACTCTGGCAAGGGCAATGCCAGTCCACCACTAAAGAAAGATGGTTCAGGACTTTTTGTCCCTGGACATTTCCAGCCCAGATTCTCACTACTGGTTACTAATACTAGTGTCCCACTGGCGACTTTTTCCCACGACAAGGGGCGAATCTGAAGTCTGCGACATTCCCTCGACAAGCTGCGATATTTAGCATTAATGTGTTTCCCATTGGATCATGAAGCCAGAGAATAACTGCAAACATAGACGACAGTCTACGAAGAGCTACGAATTTTTCATTCGTCCCTGGTCGCAGGCCAAAATTCGCCAGTGCGACGCTAGTATAACCAGACACAAAAGCAGCTTCTCAAAGGTGAGGGTTAAAAGTAATGGAGACTGTGTATAAGGCCTATAAGAGCCATGCAACAACCTGTTCTAAAACTATGAATGTGATACATGTATTTGCAAATGAGGCCCAGGGTCAATTAGTGAGTAAATGGATATGCACTATAGGCTTAATTGGATGGCGAGGTTCACTTGGACAGGAATTCGACCATCTTTAGTTACCAGTAACTCAATAACGTACAACAGCGCTCACAAATGGATGGCTAAATGTCTTCATAAACATCCGCTCAACATCATTTTCCAAGATATTCGGCAATATCCACTGCATTACGCGGATCTAAATGACAAATTAACAGCCCGGCGTATTTGGCAAGGTCAGATTGTAAATATAGAGAGCCGACAACAGTGCTTTCGTGGCAGCCTGAAAATTACTTTCTTTTTTCTCACCACACACAATCCCCTACTAATTACTTATTTTCACCCTATTAATCACCGACAGACAGTGGTTTAACTCCAAATGAAATGTATCTCACACCCCCGTAAAGCCGGCATTCATCAGTATTCATCGTTAGTTCATTAAGAACAGTGCAGCTCGATTTCCAATGATAGCCAGAGCCCGAGACCTGCAGTGGATGATTATATCAAATTACCAAATTATACGAAGGTATCTGAATGAGATGATTAGCCTCTGAATCCAATTCATAATTCTGGTGTTCTAATTCGTAATTCCGGTCTTCTAGGTTCGAAAATTGGTGCCTTTATTCCAGTGCATCAAGAGGTGCCAAGTCGAAAACTGGGTAATTTAGAAGTAACACACAAACTGTTAATGTCGTCTAAACCAGTGTACCCAGGTAACGGAGTTAGGATGGTTAGCGTTGTTGACGGTTAGGGTCAGGACTAGGATTAGGATTGGGGTAGGGTTCAGACAAGGGTTGAAGGTAAGGGTTGGGTTAGGGTTAGGGACTTGGGCTAGGAATAAGTGTGTAGGATCAGGACTGGATGACATTCTCGCATTCAGCGTAAGTAACTACATGTATTAAGCCTAGGAAGGTTTTATGAATATGGGCCCAGAAGTATGAAGACATCATCATCTGACAGGCAGAACATACGTTTGTTAGCAGCCCATCAGTCAGACTTATAAAACCCCATCCAGCCTTACAGATTGGTACAAGACAAAACTGTGATAATGTGAAAAAGTAGCACTTGTGCCGTACAATAAACACAGAGCAAGAGGGTAGCAGACGTCAGGACAGGTGTCTGTTTATCTTGAAGAAGATTCCACCGTTTTCTCCACAATCAGCGCTCCATCATGCTTAAATTGGTTTATGCCTTTGGCTGATGGCTGCTATGCCTAAGATGCTACCCAGGTGAAGTGCAAGACGCCAAGATTGGCAAAGCCATGAGAACAAGTGAATATTTAGTCTCGTAGATGCCATTGCTTGTTTTAAGGTCCCTTTGGTTTTCGACCACTAAAACTGTCGGAATTGCACAACGGAAACATCACCACTTTCCAAATCATGATATAAATCTCTTCTACAACTCAACAATTCGATAAGACATCAGACAGGCACCTTCAAGCGTTGATCACATCAACTTGTCTGCCAATGAATTCCACTCGATCTTCGCTTATCTCTCTAATTTGTCATAACAAAATTTGCAATAGAATTAGAAACAGACAATCTGTCGTAATTTTTATGCAGGCAAGATATAGAGATCCTACATCAACCATAGCATGGCTATAAATTCAGAGCCTACCATGTCGACAGGTGGTTGGTGGTTGCCAAACGATCCTTCAGCAAAAATTATTTTATCTTCTTACAGGAAGATGAAACAAATGATTCCTGATTTCAAATTATCAGCAGGCAGGAAATACCATCTAAAAATACACCTAACGTGCTATTTCTGCCACTTTATTAACCAATTATGGTATTTTTCACCCCCTAAGTACTCATTTCAACAATTTTTATTGAAATTTGATTATCTCAACATCCATCCACGGAGCCAAATAGGTTTTTATTTACTTTCTATCAGTATTCCAATCATAATTCGTTTCCCAGAGTTCTGCAGAAACATAAAATAATTCATCAGAACACAGCGCTGGACGCTCATCTGGCATCATCCAGCAGGCCTATACAGCCACACCTTACGGACTGATTTAACCTCACGCACCAATTGCTCCATCTGTGTCATCATCCTCTTCAAAATTGGACTAAACCAAGCAAAAAGATCTCCCAGTTGTTCATAATTGCATGTCCATGTACATGTAGGCTTAGTTAGAACCATCAACAACTCTGTCCAGTCTGATGTCATGGCTGAATCCAATATCAGTACCAATATCTATTGAATTCATCACATATGTTACTTATGACCTCAATCAAATTCTATGAAATCTGATACATGTATATCAACATCACTGCAGAAGGGAGGGCCTAAACATGGTGCAATGGTGCAGTGATGGAGCATATGACTCAAGATCGAGATGTCACAGGTTCAATTCCAGGTTGAGTCACCATCGTATTGTCAACAGGTCAGAAAGGCTTAGGAAATGGTCAGCTGCTGATACCCCAGGCTCGCATGAAGCCGTCAACGTCTTTTTATGTCAACAAATCCAGCATTGCAGCACTAAGTAGATCCGAATACTGTTCATCATCAGACATCACTCCATCATTGTGACCCTGTAACTTTCACCATCCACTGCTAATTGTAACCTTTCTACCCTTTCATCATCTTCTTATTCCCCGCATAATAATCCTTTCATTTTCTCTGCCGTTCCTTTTATTTGCCATATTTCCTTTGAGGTTGTAGAAAGCAATCCAACAGAGAGTACTAAAGCTGCCTTCAAACATTCCTAACCTTTGGTTGGAGTATGTCCTCTTTCATCTTTGGCACATTTTTGTAGATTTTCACTAGAAAATGGCACAGAAGTAGAACTTGGTGCAATATCCCTTCTTAAAACAAGAAAGTCTCCTTTGAGGCTAATTTTTACTTGGCCTCCTTCACGAGCCTGAGACCTTTGTCCAAAGAAATGCAGTAACAAAGTGCCTTTTAGTTCTTAGCAATGACATAGTGTCACAGACTCCAAGGGCTGCAACTGTCTTTGAAGAACAATGTTTTGGAATACATCCCAGACATGATGAAAGTATGCCATGTATGTTGTTTTGGACTTGACGACAGAAGCAGCAGTTTTTTCTTCACCAAGATGATGTCTCATGATATCAATACCCCAATGGTAGAAGTCAAGAAATGGCTTCAAATCATGTCCTCCATGAAAGCTAGGCCTTTTACGCTTCTGTTCTTGAATTCCTCAACAGGATTCACCTGTAACACCATGGTACAGGTATCTATGGTTCCCTTTGATACCACACGCAGTTCCCATCTCAATGGACAATTTCAAGAGAGACAGACAGCACAATGCCTCTCCATTCACAGATGTTGACAACCACTTCATGATGGACAGGTCCAGTATCTTCACGGACACTGACCACAACATGGACTCACTTGAACCCAAAAAGCAATTTTCGGTTACATTTTGTCAATAAGATGGCACAGGTGAGATTTTTAACTTTTGTCCAAAAAATTCCTCACGACAATTTGCCATTGCGTGCAGTCTTCTTGGCTGGAGAGGGTCCATCCTGCAGTCAGCGTCATATGAACTTGACATATAATTTCTATCATTTCATCTACAGTTATGTACTGTAGACTGCCACTTTTAGGGTGGACTGATCCTGAGGACACCAAAGAGAGTCTCAGCAGGTGTCGAGACTGAGCCCTCACCCCCAGGGACCACAAACACCAGACTGTACTGCTTGCCTAACTTCTCTTCAGCCCTGGATGAACCCTTTCTTGGCCAGGGTTCTTGAGGACCTGGGGTAATCTGACCTTACAACTGCAATTTTGGTGCAATAATGCCCAGCATTTGCAAGATGAACTTGGTGATTGATCAACAGGCTCTTGTCAAGCTGACTTCTTTTGGTAAACTCTGTGCGCCTTTGACTATAGAACACCAGAACATTTTCGGCAGGCATCACACTACAGAGAACACAATGTTGCCATGTGAGTTTATAAGACTGTAACAGAGATCACACTCTCGAATATCAGCCAATTTGCCATTCCAAATAGTCCTGTATATGATAGCACATACGTTTGTGCGCTGGTCACAACATACCCTCCCAAGCAATCATGGGTAATCACCCTTAATAATTTTCATTACTAGGCTGCACAATTATGGTAAATCATGCTATATTTATTCACGGGGGATCGTCATTACATCAGCAGTTGCCAACAATTTTCGCAAATTTCTGCGGGCAAGTTTGTCAGCTCGAGCTTTGATCTTCACCAGAAGATGAGACGTGATTCTTCAAAGGGGTGACTTCAAAACCCGAGACTATATTGGACGAGAAACTTTGTCACAGTGCTTTGGAAGACAGTTCCAGTCTAGGAGAAACCCAGAGAAATGCAGTGTCCACTAACATGCCCAAAAAATTTCTGGCGTCAAGAATTGGCTTATGAAGTGTCATCAACAAATAGGCAAAACTGGAAATATTTTTTTTCATGATTACGTTTTCAGCTTTGTGGAGACATCCACAAATCTACACAGACCATTTGACCTGATGATGAAAGCGTTCCAACTGCACAAGAACAGATAATAGTACATGAATGTATGCAATAATGTACAGCCGCTGCGGAGAAGTCAAAAGGATGATTGGTGTAGATTTTCTGACTTTTTGAGTGGTCTCTCCAGCTCGGTCAAAAGCTATAACAAGTCGTGAAGTGTTTGAGTTGGTAAACAAGTCTGTTTAGTTGGACTTCTGCTTTCGTATGAGTACTCTCCAAGTGTTGTAGCTGATGAATGCATGCATTACAGGAAAAGAGGAAAATGAAGTGTTCGGGGTTTGCGTTCTGTACTGAACTCCGAAAAAGCAATTACATGTGCTTCTTTTACGGATGGAGCTATCATGTCTTCTCCAAATCGTTAGCACGTTTAGGCCTATCAGTTAGCCAAATTTTCCATTCTAATGGATTTTCAGTTTTCAATTTTAGCCAAGTGGTTGAAGTTTCAGCCAAATCAGAGGTGAAATATCCAATGGCAATTTGGTGAGTGGGTGACCCATCCCTCATCTTATTGGCACAGATAAATGCTACATTCTGATGCCTCGTCTACATGAAAATCACTCCCGGTGGAATAAGCAGTGAAATGTTGCAAGAAATTGAAACTGCAGAAGAAAGCCAATGTAAAGATGAACCAATGTCAACACTAATTCTCCAATAGCCTTTGTTTGATGACAGCAAGACAAGACCCATAAAGAGTTCTATTGGTTTCTTGGCTGTGACACTAAAATTGATGATCAATGCAACAGGCTTTCAACTCAATTTACTGTAAGCCCTCTGTGAAATGAAGAAAGCTGAGAGTTACCTAATGGAGGACGGAGACAAAATCTGTTGCTGACTTGATTGATATTTCAACAGTTCTGTACTATACTAGACAACAGAACTCCAGCCACTACACCATGGTGGGTCCAAATGCGGAAAGTGCACAAAATTGTTACAACTGGTAGAAATCCATGTACACTCTCCACTTGATAAACAGATTTACAATGCACTTGTCATGCGAGTTTTATGTCGAAATGTACCTGAACAGTGTTGTTGTCATCAACATCACTAAATGGTCCGGTAGCACTCAGCGAGGATATTGGGTTTGCTGTCAGGAAGATAAGCGTAGAGTTACTCCATTCAAGCCGGCTGCTGGGATTACAGTTATATCAAGTAACATGGAAGTGAGTTTGCATCTTAAGATGTACTCTGCCTTTTCTAAAATGTTTTAAGATGTTCACAGCTTCTTTATTTGGAGCTGATGAAGGCGTTGTCACAAGAGAAGGGCTTAAGCTGGTGCTGCAGAAACTAACAAGGGTTTCTTCTTTCACCAGGTCCTAGAAGCATCCCCTGATTGAGTACATCAACAGAGAGGTACAGGTTCATTGAACTACCATTTCTGATACGACACCACCATGAAAGCCGTTCTTGCAGGGTGTGGGTAATACCTTCTTGCAAGGTTTGGGTAATACCAAACTCGTCTAAACCTTCCTCAGGCCAGTTTTGTCCATGCCAGTCATGTCGACAGTGTTCATTGAACTGACGACCTTAAAAGGAAAAGAGAAGTATCACTCCTGGTCCATTCTGATGGTAAATGCCTGCTTCCCAAGAAGGCATCCTGACGTTCATGGTTCTTAGCCTTTGCTAACGTTTGTGCGGTTATAAAGGAAGCGAGCGCAAAGAGCCATTGAACTCTGTATGATGCAGGCAATGAGAGTCTTGATTGAGCAATAAACTTGTGATGTAAAGTACATCGAACAGGTCACGCTCTCGCCGAGGACAGCTGGAAGTAGACCGTACAAGGATGGCATCATCAACTGACAAGATGCATCTCATTTCTGACTATACCGGAACTATACAGGTTTCAGCAGATCTATTAGAGCAATGACTATGACATCGTAATTATAGATTAGAGAGAGGCTGCCAGGATACCGACTTATAATTGTACCGCAGGAAACAAGAAATATGAATACTGTCAGAAAAATGTGTGAAACTCATCACTTGCAGAATGTTCTTCCATGATATCTTCACGAAGACTGTAATTTGCAAAAACCAATGTTGTTTACATAATCATGATATTGTTTTACACATAAATTCACAATTCGATTTGATCTCAATTTCAAATTCTGATATAGATGATTGTAATGTATAGTGTTTATGATGATGTGGTATAGGTATGATGTGATAGGAGCAACAGTAACATTAGAATGTGCATTACTAAATCGATGAAAGCTATAGATAAGACGCGAATATTATACACTACAGTAATGGCAAGATTATAATATGTAAGATCGCAATTTTCGCAGTAGGCCTCCAAAATCTTGAGCTGTCACGCTGTGTTCAGCAGAATATCTTTCATTACATCTTCTGTGAAACTGCCTCCAAGCAATCACACATCACAGAGTATATTCTGAATGACCAAATGACAATCACTTAGTTCTGTGAACTTTTATAGGATTCAAAATAATCCACAGTCCAGCAGCCTGTGCGAAGTGGGTGCCCCTCCCTTCTAAGACTTGTAGAGTGAGGCATGTTGGCAATGCAGAAACTTGGTATACTTGAATTGAAATAAACACCAGGAAAGAAAGGTGGGGCGATGGCGACTATCGCCGTCATGAGGGAGTCACGTAATGCCGTCGGCCAATCATGAAGACAACACAAAATCACACAGCTATTTAAAACAAAATCAATCATACCCTACAGGTGAATCAATGTTCAATTTCAAAGACAGCAAAGTTCGTTTTTGTTCATAGTTCTCTGTTTGACTGCCGCGGTATCGATCCAACGAGACCTGTCTATTGTTTGGAACCGAGTCATCCATATTCTCCGAAAACAGGTGGAGCATGTTATCGGTAACCATAGTAAAATTTAACAATTTTCCAACCGAAGCATGTAATGTACATCCTGGTGTATCATTTCAATCAAACAAAGTACAAAAATTACACACTCTTTTGCACACACCATGCACTTCAAACAACATCCATCATATAGAAAAAAATCGTAATTTGTCCGGCTGCAATGGAACAACCGGTATTGTTGTTGGCTGGATGAAAAGCAATGAAACTGAGTCATTTTTGCATTGAAGGAGCTCATTAGCTTACTGAATTTTGGTATCAAATTTTTCAGCTAATGGGTAGCATATTGCACTTTTGGATGAAAATGCTCATTAAGGAGCGGATTTCAAATTTCTCAGTGAAACTACCGTATTTAGATGTGGCCATGTTCTATTTCACCCCTCGTTCACTGGCGTTTAGGTAACCAGAAGCCCAATTTCATGTCAGAGAAGGATTTGAACATGGGCCCTCTCAACTTCAGGCCAGGAAGCCAGTCACGACACCACCAGGGGTTCAAATAAAACTAAAGTGTCAAAGATCTCGGCCATGAATTATGAGTGCTGGACGCTCCTACATCTTTTCAACTTCTCTTCTTCCTCATAGAATGTTTTTTAATAAGTGACAGTCAGGCCTGTTCTTTCTCATCTTCTTTTGAGAATCTTTTGAGAAAGTGCACACCATAATATTATTGACAGAACCGATCATTCCAACATTGTTCCAGCATAAATACAAAACACTAAACACATTCTAATCTTTGTGATTGTGAACCAACTTGGAGAGGTACCAAGTTCCCTGAAGGAAGGCTTACCTAAGTAGACCTCTGATAGAACACTTCTATCAACAGGCAAAAAATAAACACGCACAATACACCTTATGCCGGTGTTTATCGTGATTTCCCATCTGTGTTTTGTCTGCAAAAATCCCACGGACAACATTGCTGTACATAGTTTACAAAGATGTGATATTCCAACTTCGCTTTTTCCATTTTATGAAAAAATACTACAAGAAGTTGTATCTTATCAGCCCTCAACCACACCACATACTAAGTTGGCAGCCACGAGGGATAAAAGGATTTTTCTTTGGCTTGCCATATCTACTCAATCCACTTTTCCCTGATCCAACATGTTACATGATTCCCTCTAAAAGCATTGACTTCTTTTTGAACTCAAGGCCATTACCATTTCAACAGATGCTAAGTAAAGCCTTCATTGCAGACAAACAGATCCACTGACTTCATCTGAGTGCATTCCATCGTCTTCAGACCAGTCAATCTTTGAAAAAACCTCCTAAACAAATTGCAACAGAAAGCTTTTTAGTGGAACTTGTTCATTAGACACCCAGGAACATTATATCCAAAATCTCTGATCAAGGGAAAGTGGCTACCGTATTTTTCGGACTATAAGGCGCAGCCTTTTTCCTTGAAGAAGGGTCTAAAATTGGGGGTGCGCCTTATAGTCAGGTGCGCCCTATAGTCAGGAAAATACGGTAATTAGCATAAATCCAATACGGCCGCCAGTCTCAAATGTGAGCCCTACTTAGCATAAATCCAATATGGCTACCAGTCTCAAATTTGAGATCCTGTATTCCTTAACTTTTTGAAAACAACATTACGAAATGGAATAGATGTAAATATGGTACCAAAGAATCAAAACAGCTGATGTACTTATTGATATTTCATGGACTTAAGCAATCTCTTTCCAGTTTTATCTGCGAGACTTGCAGCCAACCACAACAGCAGCTCGTGTTCACTTGTAACATGGACAAGGATGTTGTTGAAGAAATCACAGAATCTCCGTTTTACTACGACCTGGATCAAATAAGCAACATGCCGTGTTCGCTGCTGGAATCCACACTGAGTAAAAAGTTTCAGAGAATGCCAACTGTGCTGAACAGGTAGCGGCTTCATGGGTGAACAAAACAGTTGACTTATTTGTAAGCAAATTCTATCAACTAAGCAGCGTGTTCCTCAACAATTGCCTAGGTATAAACGCGTTATGGCCTCAACTTTGCCTACGGACGTAAATGTATGTTACTCTGTTTCTGCCAAACCTTATGAAAATCTTTCTATCCTTTCACAGCAATGGTCAAATAAACAGCCAGTGAAATGTCTTGCTTTTCATTATGTAACCAAAGGCTTTCTTCCAATGTTAAAGCGTCACAGTCCAAAGGAGATGTTGGCTCTCCATGGGCAAGTCATGACTTATGGTGAAACCAATGACAGAAACAACTGCCTGCAGTTTTCTGAAGTTGAGTTGCCTTTTGAGAGCCAACTCGCACGAGAAATTTGCTCACGTGGCGAGGCAACTTTCTTAGACACAGAAAAGACCAGCGAGTGAGGTCTGCATCAGTGCAGTCGCCTTTGCACTATTTCAATTTCACGCAGTGAACTAACAGATTCACTCCAACATAATCCATTTACGTTCCATTTTTTAAACAGCTTTCTGCTACCATTTCAGTCAGAATCTGCCAAAGTTTCGGAATGTTTTACGATTACACTGAAGCTCATACGGGTATTAGATTTGTTTTGAATTATTTTATAGGTTTCCTTTCAAATTTTGGCAAGGTGAATCCATCGCAAGGTGGATTCAACATCAATTTCATTCCACAGCCAAGAAAAATGGAGTGTCTTTGATCTTTGCCGTACATTTCTTGAGAATTGGAAATGCATGACAAGTAAAGAAGACTCAGTACTCATGTTTCTCAACCTGAAACTAAAAAATATTTGTAAGGAAAGATGTTCACACATGTGACAGTTCTGCTATAATCCTTTTAACTCTCCAAAGATCAAGTCAAGCTTTACTACAGCTTTGGAGAATAATCCTATTTCCACCACATCAAAGTCAGGTATGCCATATTTATCGACAATTTTAGAGTACGATTTTTTCAAAATTTCATGTTCGACTTATTTTCATGATCGTGTCTACCGAATCTTCGGACTTTTTTTGAGAAGACTAGTAGAGTGTAAACAGAAAAGTATCAGACATGTCAGAGGTCTATTTCATGTTTAGTTGATCGGATTCAACTGTGCATTTCACGCAGGAATTGTACATCACTGTTGTGGGGGTGTCAATGACATTTGGATGAAATGAACCAAACAACTCCCGTTGAATTCTGATACAAAATGGTGGAAACCGATTTCTTCATGATGTTACTGAGGATGTTTAGATGAGGTAAGTTTTTCCCTAAAATTGGTGTAATTCACCTAAATTTGTGAGAAAAACTATTTGAAAGATTTCACAGGTATGTAAAAAGATCACTGGTAAAAACTTCTAACAGCTAAGTAACCTTCTGTGTTGCTTCTAACTTGCTGGATCAAAATGTGGTCGGAAATGTTTACATCAGACCATAGGTAACGATTTTGTGGGTGGAGGTGGATTTTGGGTATTGGTGTGTGCATGGGCAGACGTTGGTGGGCACTGGCATATTCAGAGCTGGCGTCAGCATATCTAGTGCGTTGGTGAGGCATACTTGATGAGATCGTGTGCGTGTCCGTTGATGTGGGCATATTTGATGCTTTGGCATTGGTAATGTACTTGGCGGGGTAGGCCTATTTGGTGTGTCGTGTCATCCTTTCTGTGGCGAAAGAGGCAAGGCATTGTGGAGGGATTATCGACAACAAATGATTTATTCAATACCATACTGCCATTGGTGATATGGTCAAAAGACTGATAACCTGAAAATATATTGTAAATCTCAACAACAAAACTGAAAAGGGAATAATTCCATTTTCTCCCACCAGAGGTCACCACAAAATGAAGACATCATGACAGCGATGACAGCCACAAATGAGACACTAATATACAAGTATATACAATATCATGGCATATAAATTAAGTTGACAATAGAATCATCATAATAGATCAAGGCTGGGGCAGATGTACTGATTCTACTGGGATATTCCCACACAGAAGGCAGACAAAGGCCAAACCAAATAAATTCAGGGGACTTTTGTTGTGTTTAATTTTGATGGCCTGAAATCAGTCCACAGCTGTGCATTTTTCAACTAAATCTGTGCCAAACCAACGGGACAGCAAGTTGAGATTCAGAATGCCATGTTTTTTTGTCAGAAGAGGCACTGATGCTGTTTTCTAGTGAAATTGCATTACAACATGCATCGCTGCAATGATAGTGTCATGCCACTTGATGTAGCGTATTTTGTGGGTTTAGTCATTGTCAGGGACTTGATCAGGACAGGAATCAGATGTGAAACAAGGAATGGACAACAAATGGCCTCAATCCATAAATTCTCAGCGTGACATCGAGCGGTGAGTAAAATGAATAACAGTTTATGGTGAATCAAACACAGAACGCTTTGAAAATCTGAATGCAGATATTTGGTACATGATTTTCATTTTGTCACGCATGTAAGGCGTAATTGGTCGTTTTTGACACCAAACAAGACCTGGCCAAAACAGGACCTTTCATGACGACAAAGCGTACACCATCCATTCTCTGAGACTCTGAAAGGCGGATTTGAAAAGGTGACACGATCATTTCTTCTGTCGCAACAATATTGAAATACTCGTCTCGGGTTACTGGGCGAGATGGAGCTAATTTCACCACCATGTGAGATTTAGAAAATAGCCAAATTTTTGAATGGTTTGAATGTTGCGACTCTGGTAAAAGCTTCACCCTTTCTGCACACACGGGCCTCCTATAGCACTACTTGTGTGGATCAAGGTACGAAGTCCTTTGGTTGGCACTTAGGACATTGCTGGCATGATCCCAGCGAGAGGGGACAAAGGATGACACATGTCGTCTGGGGGAGGACAATATTGTGGACTCATGAAGTTATCCTTTTGTCCAAAGTCAATGAATTTAGAGGGTTTAATTGGACTGAAACTACGTTTACAGGTGAGCAGTCAACCGTTTAGTTCATTTCTGTCCCTTAAAAATTGGGGTGGTCATCAGGGAAGTGAATTGAAACAACTTTCAAAACATGAATACCGGTACCACTTTTTACGAAGACACAAGAACAGTAATTCCTTGGGGATTTCAGAAATCAGGAACTCCTGAGTTTCATCTTGTCAGAACAAGAGTTCACTGAAAGGGCCACAAAACTTCCATCAACAGCTCTAGGTGTCCAAATATTAAGTAAACAAAAGATGACACATTTCCAAATATTGTGATCGGAAAGCTTAGCCTGAAGCTTGTTGTTCTTAAGCCCTGACGGCCCCATTGTACCACATAAACAGATGCAACAGACAATTTGCAAACATTGAACCACTTTCTAAGTTCCAGTGATATTTTGGGCCTGGTTTATAACCGATTGTCTACTGACCATAACCTGCGGCAATGCATCAATCACTCAATCCATTCCTTAAAGGGTATAATCAAACCATCGGAAGAAAGAGGAGTTATCTTTGGGATATTGGCCTCTTGGTGTCCTGGTATTATTTGTGGGTGGACATCTTCCGACAGCCCCAAGGGATTCTCTGATGAAGTCCTCTCAACACTATCCCTAGGTTCCCCCTGGTTCCTTGCCAGTGTCATAAGGTTGGTTTAAGCTTTGGTGTGAAGTTACTCAACCGTTTTCTCCTTCCTGTCCATCACTATTGGTTTCTTTTTGCTCAGTTAGATCTTATCTTCAATTTCAGATGCCAATGCAAACATCTGGCTGCAATTTGGAAGCAGACGGCAGGAACTGCTTTTCAAAACAGCAGAATCTTTTGAAGGGTGACAGCTGCCCCCAACCTGCAGAATCTAAGGTCATTGGTTTCCCTTCATCAGTTCTCAGCATGACATACATGTACATGCACATAAATGCAGTGTACATTGAGGTCACCTGTGAAAAGACAAGTCGCTAATGTGCAAAAAGCTGCCTATGTATGGAGAAAGTGATATTCAACAGATGCAATGAAAAAAATACAAAATGGATTGCAGACGTATTTATCATCCTAGAGCAAATGGTGAAATCCCAACAGTTGCGTAAACGAATTAGCTTGAACATCCACAACGTCAAAAAGAATACAAATTACTCCCGTGGGAATAATAATTGAGCTTTGACAACATCAGCAACAACAGGAGATAGCATCGTCATTTGGAAGTGCGGATGGTTAAATACTCCTTCAATGAGGTTCGAGAAGGGAAGAGACGTGATGAGGTAAGGATGCTGACGGCAGGAAGTCATGGTGTCTGAAGCAGGAAATGGGTGTCATGTCATAGAGTATCAAGGACAACGTGTTGTGGCAACTTCTCAGATTATGAAGACTGGCAAGGTGCACTGTGATGTTGTGAACCTGCAAGCAGATAGGTGTCTGTCTTCAGTGGATGGGCATTCTCTTGCCCAGGGCCTTGTCTTCAGAGCAAACTCAACAAATACTTGGACTCGAAACAGTTGAAAGATGTTGCTTTCTCCTGAAGCGCATTTTACCAGAATCAGGGTTACAGAAATGACAATTTGCCATCATCACCATCATCATCTTTTTGTAGCAACAAGGAATTCCAACACACTGACTAAATGGCACTGTCTAGGAGGCAAGTGTCATGGTGAATGGTCGGTTACCTGCTGTGGTGACTGGTGAACACTGACACACAAAAAGTCTTGGGAACTGTTGACACAGGTCCACATTTCAAGTAGGGCCTATGGGAGGCAGGGTCACTTCATTTTCTTCGTATCACACAACAACAAAGCCTATTCTCAGAAAGACTGACTGCTACATCACTCCCATTGTCTGTTCATTGTTTTTCTCCTCCTGTAACATAGGATACCACACAAAGAGTTGTCTTACTCAAGGTGATATATACAACTACAAACAATGCCATTACCAGACAGCGAGCATCCAACATTTACACCACGGAACACGAATTCTGCAGAAAATAGAATCCGTCGCTCAGGTACGGAGGGAGGTATAACACAATGCTACTATATTCTTACCATTCTTTCTTACAATTCTCAAGAGATGACTTGAACAAGAAAATAATCTTTTCAATAACAGAAACAAGATAGGGGAACAACTGTATTTGGGTGTAAGAGCAGTGTTACCACGAGCAGTCAGTCAGATTGCGTCTTCATTTGTTCAGAAAAAATACATTGTTACTCCTTAGCTTGTATTACTGTCGAAAGGAAAGATCTTGGGTAGGACCCACAGGGGGTATCGAATAATGCTGGACGTTCCCTGAAGTCATAGCTAACTTGATTTTTTCTCCTTTTCACTGTTTCGCTACATTGAATGGGTAGGAAACTCAGAAAATCATCTTTTATTTCAGAGAGACACTTTTTATTGGAATGATGGAGAATCACCACTGGCTAAGCTTCGAAATGAAAGCAAAGTTCTGTTTCTTCTATTCTCATTTCCAAAGCAATATCCGCTTACAAAAGACTTAAAATCTTTCATGGAAAGACCTGACTTTCGCAGCACTTGCCCAACGTTTCTTTAGCTGCGGTATACCACCTGATACCTCGAGTTTCATCACGTCAAAAAAGCTTTAATCTTCAGTAACGTTCCTCTTCTTCTTGATGAAATGAAAAGGTGGAGTCCTCATCCTAAAACAGCATCCTTTTGATGAAACACAATCCCACTTCAAAATGAACTGCAACAATGACAGGAGAATCCTCGCATCCCTTTGTCATCCCGGTTGTACGTGGCACAAGAAGCGGATTACTAACCCAGGATTCTGCGTTCCCTTCCGAGAATCTGGGTGGTTCAGGATTCTCACTAATTGATTAATTTGAGATCCCCTTTGATCGTAACAAGTGCAGTGAAGCAGAGGTGATCGCTAGTTATCTCAGGTGCACGAAAAATTGGACAAAGCCTCGAACATTTTGATGAAGACAACATCCTAAGGTGTGTCTGCCATCGTTATGTCTCAGACATTTTCTTTTGCCTTTCTTGAATGCGACAGGCTCTTTTATCTTTTATTTCTTTGATAAATAACCAGCCTCAACACCTTCGCTTGTCTGATCAGATTAGACCAAGATCGTGTTTGATTTATCGTGTTTCAGTCTGAACTTTCAAAGGCAGGGCAGAAAAGGCAGCAGGAGACAAGCCACGACACCCTCAATTTATGACGATACTAAAGAGGGGGCCAAGGGGGGCATCCTTGCTGACCCAACACTGCTTCTCTGTTAATAGGCCATCAATGACACCTGGGGACATGAACAAATTCTGTTTGCATTTGATATCCGCCCTCATTATGTTCAAGATTGTCCCATCAGCATTGGAGCGTGTTGGTCTGCTGTTCATTTACAAGCAACAACACACATGGATGCCAAGCACCAAATTGACTACAACCCTTAATTGCTTCATTCAGAAGATTCTCAATATTGGAAGGAGATATCAAAATGGACTAGAAACCAAAGACACAGATTCCGCTAGCCACTTCAAGCAGAAGCCAGTATGGGCTGTCAGAGTGGTGCAGTGACAACATCCCGCACTGACACATCAGAGACCCCAGGTTCAATTCCTAGTTGTAGCCTACCCAGTACTCATGTGATAGAGAGGGGAAAGCTCTTTGACAGTATGAAGGTTTTTCTGGGGCTCTGGTTTCCCCCTACATCACATACAATAATCTAATACTGGCTAGACCCAATAATGAGCCAAGTTTGAGCTCACGACTCCCAACTCCATATTTCAATGAGAAGACAGTGGTATCTGATATTGATACCTCACCTAAGCGTTCTCTGAGGCTGAATCAAGCCCTGCAGAGAGTCATATCGAGTTACACTACATCCTCCAACATGTCTCTGTAATAGATCCTCATAGGAAATTTCACTTGCAAGATGAGCCACTCATTACGATGATGAGGTTGATACGATCCCATGGAGGTATGACATAGGGAAAGGGCTTTAACTTCAAGAGTATCATGGCCAAAGGAGAGCCAATGATCACAGGAAAGCTGATGTCATGATCAAGTCCCTCAGGATACACAAGCCACCAAAAGCCATGGTTTTATAGGCAGCCATGGTTTAAAAGTGGTTGATGCACAATTCCAGTAACTCCAATACTGGTAAATTTCATGACATATTTTCGTTTTGTAACAACAGAAAGGAGGGTAAGTGCAGCAGGGTTTTGAGCTTGTATCCCTGAGGGCACGTGATGCAGCATGAAAAGACAAGCCACAATCGCCCATCACCTGCACAGCTTACAATCTACAGCTATTCAACAATTTTTGTAAATTGAGATTAGCAATTCTCAAAGATCTGTTGTATCAGCATAAATATCAAGTTAAAAGACATCATCAGCCAGATTGAGATTACCTCTTCAGTTTCATTATTTAATTCAAAACAAACATGGGGACACTCCACATCAAGCTAAAGAGCATCTTATAGATTATTTCACTGAGGTACAAAAAACCTGAAGAAAATTCTCAAATCGATGAAGTAGGAATGAGACTCTCCCCGCGGCAATTAGGAGCAGAATTATTGGTTCCCAATCTCAGTGTTTTACTCTTGAATGAGTCATTTTTCGTTGTGCGAACGTTTCAATCCAAAAGAACCGTTAGACTTGGGAGTCTGTCAGCTGTCAATCATGAGGGAGGCCAATTACCCGATGTCTACCCAAGACTAAAAGTGCAAGATGTTTCATAAAGTATGGCGTGTCTCGAAATATGTGAATTTGTAGAACATCATTCATGAACAACAAGAAGTTATGATCATTGTCTCTTACTGATATCAGATGGTCCAGAAAAATAGAAAACACTCTTTTCTTGAAATTTGGAGACGACTTTACTTATATTGTCTTTTCTTGACACAGTGACTTTTACAATTTTTCTACATGTTATGATATTTTTCACATATTGTTAATTTGGGCATGTGGTGCGAATTTCAAGTATGCAGGTCAACATATCCAAAAATAGCACCATCTTACATCTAAGTTGTTTTTCGACCATCTTTTAAGTAGTGAATTAGGTGAGTGATTTCCAGCATTTCTTTTTTCAACCCATATTTATCTTTAACTCATCACCAGTTAAAAAGACTGTTTGACTTTGATGTTTGAAATGTTTCTGCCATCATTTGTGAAACATAAGCCGCTAAATATCATTTGCCCAGAAGGAGAACTGCTGAAGTTTTATGGTAGAAAGTGTACTTGGGTTTTTCGGCCCTCCCGATGTATTCCTAGATAAGGTATATTACACTTGCTCTTAATTGAAACCATCCACAATAATCTCTTGACAGAAGCTATAATCCATGACCCTGGAGTCAAGTAATGAGGATGATAACCCATGGCACATCCGATCCACTTGTCACCCCCAGCTGACTCCAGTCAAACACAAGAACCCTTATAAACACCAACCTCATCTGATACACCTTGATGCAACCATCTCCAACCTCTGCCACTTCCAGGTTCATCTGAACACGCCCTGTTGGTTAAGCTCAAGGTAAATGACTCAGTGGACAAGAGAAATAGAGGTAAGAGCTGTGACATTAAGAACATGCTAAGATGCTTTGAGGACTTGCTAATTGCTGCGGCATGCTACTTGTGCATCATTGATTAGGGCTATGGCCATACCCTGCGAGTGAGCTAAAATGACTCAGGCTCTGAAGCCATAAAATGCACGTATGGTGTTCTTGTCAATCACAGCTCAAAGGCTACTTTTGTTGGTGTAGAAAGAAAAGCAAACCTGAAACATGCACCTTTGAGATGCAAATGTGACATCGGCGAAAAAAATTTGATGGACATGCTCTCAGTATTCTGCACACCCGGTCAGATTTTTATGCCTTTTTTGAAACTCAGATTTTTGGTCTAGGGCTCAAACACAGACATGATAGAGATTCACAAAAGCCTCATTTGAGCAATATTCGGAAAGCTGGATGAAATATTTTGCCGTATAAGGTGAGCTTATATGGCATTTTATTTTCCCTTGTGTTTTCTAATTCACAGCAGTATTTTTTTTGCAAAAAATCGCTTTTGATATTTTCAAGCCTTAGTCCTTGCTTGAGGAAAGAAATGTCAAACTACCTTACAAAAACATGTTCTTCTTATCGGACAACTTACCTAAAATGAGAAAGTATACAAGCACTTAAGATAAGATGACATTTCATTCAGTGATACATGTAATCAATTGAATTATAAAGAGACATAGAACTGATGTACATTACAACACGTGGGTGGTCACTGAAATGTCAAGTACATCCCCCTTCAACTTGTAACACAACAAAGTTCACTGAAAATGAAAGATCTCCACCAAAGGATAAAAAATATTACGTCTGCTATAGCCTCAAGATCCAAGTGCAAAATGATTATATTTTACAGTTTATAGAAAAACATCACTTTAAAGACACTAATTCAATAACAAGACTATAAGTGATAATTTCAAACAAAGCTAGGAGTAGAAAATGTCATGAACACATCCCTGATGTTTTTTAGACAAAGATAATTCTTTAGATATCTAGGGACTGTTTTTCAACAACTATAGGCAGAGACAAAAAGATTGATATGTGTTAGATCCAACCCCTTGTTTGATACCAAATATATTTTTAGCAAAGCTTACGTTTGATGTCATGTCAACCATTCTTTTCTGGGTTGTTTTTTTCCTCGTAGATTTTTATTCCTCACGTGAGTTGACTAATGATTTGTGAACGTGTTGAATCTTGATTAAGTGGACATCCACATCTCATAAAGTGAAAGAAATTCACCAACATTTCCTGCACCATTACAGTCTTTCCGGCCACCAGGACCACAAACTACCCATCATGCTCTTGACCTCCTTGTGATCTGCCCGCAACATCTTCGATGACTTCCACGCCGAATTTTGATCAACTGAGGTACCGGTACCGGTATCCATTTTGTGGAAATGAAAGTGAAGATAACTAAATTTTGGTTTAATTGGACTGTTCTGTTGTATTCCAAATCAAAAGCTATTGAAAAGTTTGAATGAGTTATAATGCCGAAGTGCAACCTGCATCATCCAATATGAATAATTCCTCAGGAACTGCATTTATTCGTGAAAGGTTTATTAAATAAGACAGCAGACAGATTTTTGGAGGAGCAACCTGGAAGTGTTGCTGGGATTGGGAATGTAAGTGCATTGAGGATGACTGGAACTTGACCAAGTATCATGACAGATATAAATCTTTGGATGGGGTAGGACTAATATAAATCTGCTCTTCCTCAAGGTCTGAACCGAGGAGCAACACTGTAGAATATCAGCACCCTGTCCGGGGCCACAAGGTTGAAATCAACAAATCTGACGCGACTTGGAATGAAAACACAAATCCAAGCATAGGAAGGGCCTAATTCGCATCATCACCACCATCACAACCCAGCCATCCACCCAACAAGGGCATGATAGATTTACTGAGAAAACACAAGGAAGACAATTGGCCAGACGTATTGCTCACCTGTGCACCATGGCAGCTGCCCGCATTTCGATCACAAGACCCAAGAATTTTATCTCGGCAGATTGCTGTCTCAGAAAACATTCTCCATGACTTGGTTTCCTTTCCTAAACATAAGATAAAGCAGAAGACTCCACAACTCATCTTTTGTATGAATTTTTATGCCAAGAAATCTTAGCTTACATTTACCAACACCAGTACACTACTTCAGTTTATTTATCATTCACATCCAGTGTTGAGTTAAGTAGACCTTAAATTGTTTCTGAGAATCTTCCCGCTGTGTTAAGCATGTACCATTTTAATCATACCATCACGTCGGATGCTAAGTGCGCCAGATCTAAATGCAAAAGTGGCAAGATTTGACTTTTTCATCCGAGGGATGCTGATCCACGAGCGGCAAATGTCAGAATCACTCGCTATGATGGCTTTCCAAGGATTGAGAAGCAACGTTCTGCCCAACAAAGCTGACTCCCAAAAGACAGTCCGTTCAATAAAATCCACATCAAACATAAAGAAGCAAGCAACCAGAAAATGGCTGTATCAATAACAAACAGACGTTTTTTTTCTCCTCACGATCTATCTTATAGCGAGTTTCCACGACATCTCATGACAAACATCAATTGAAGACTAACTATCCAGTGATTTATTTTCTCTTTGAATTAGCTTTAGACATTTGTAAGCGCAAAAGAATTTGCCAGATTGATCTGCGAAGGTTGTTTTTTTACCATTGCATTTAGCAAGCATACAACAAGAAGAGTCATGTGCATTTCAAGTCGAGGGTATACTGTTGAATTTTTTGATTTTGAAGTTTTTGTTTTATTTTATTTTTATTTTTAACCCATGAAATACACATTTGACCCTCTGTGCCGTGACATTCCAGAAGTGAACACATTCTCAAATGTCACATCAACACAAAACAAAAGTCACTAGTTAACGTCAGTGCCCATCAGATGGCTCCACTGTTTTGAATCACATTCAACTTAGAAAATTTTGAAAGATCATTTTACGACAAAAATCACGTTCCACGACGACAAAAAATTATAAACCACACTGCTTTAGACTGAAAAAGTGACAAAAAAAATATTGGAAGATGAAGGAAAAAAGTATAAAACAGCAGATGGCAAAGAGTGCATAGTAGCTAAACCCTTGGAGGAATTATACTGACAATTATACTGACTGAGTATAATTCCTCCAAGCTAAACCTAATGGACCTGCGCTCTCACCACTACGCTACTGGGGCTGCACCCTCCACCCTGGAATTTTTCTTTGGGTGATTCGGAAAACCTGTTTAATGTCTATAGTATACACTATTTACTGAGCCTATTTTCTTATACTGGCCCTACTCACAGTCCCACCCCTACCCAACCCAGCCGTAAGGGGCTAACCGTAAGGGCCTAACCCTAACCCTACCCCTATCCCAGCTCCCACATAACCTCTAGCCCTAGCCCTAAGGGACGTAACCCTAAGGGACGTAACCCTAAGGGACCTAGTCCTAAAGGACCTAACCCTAAAAGGAACCAAACCCTAAGACGAACCCCCTGTCATTATGCATATCACGTGGATATCTAATGATATACTCATGATGTAAACAGTATACGTATTTATGATACATGACAATAGTGGAGCCATCTGATGAGCATTGACGTAACTAGTGACTTTTGTTTTGTGTTGATGTGACATTTGAAAATGTGTTGACTTCTGGAATGTCAAGGTACAACCCTCTCGAGCTAAAGCAAGTGCTGGTGGCCCGGGATCATCATTGTCATTTATTCAATGATTATCCCATTTGCTTCTAATATAAGCTTACAGAGACATTCATTTCATTTAACCATGTTAACCCTTTCACAATTATGACATGTGTCTGCTTTTGCTTTAGAGAGGTCCATATCGTCATGATCGTGAGAAAAGAGTATATCTTTCTCCAGGAATGGCCTTCAGTCATGAAAACGATCTGGCAATGATTTTTTCAAACTTGCGCTCAACGGCAACACACATACATAATTTGAGAAGAGGGTAACATGTAATTCAGAAACCACTTCGCCTGAAGGAAGACTAATGAACGAAACTTGAAACTACCATTTTCAAGAGCCTGGTCTGGGAATAATGATAATGAAACTACGATCAAAAGCAGTGCCATTTCGTGATTTAACAAAACAGCATTCAGTATTCCATTAAAATGACTCATTCTGCAGTTTTGAAAACACTACAAACGAAAAGAGAGTTATTTTCATTGCGATATGACAATAGGCTTCAAAGAAGGAGTTTCTTTACTTTCTACTTTCTAATGCGATACTGGTGGATTCCGTGAATCGAAATTCTTTGAGATGAAAAGTACATCTTTGTCATTCATTCAAGCAGACTAAGACTTATTACATCATAGAGATGCCTCCATTGGAGATGAGCAACATTTTGTTCTTGAGTGTTTTGTCCACTAAAAAGATGTTATCAACCTGTCATGG
>NMRB01001658.1:79114-96246 GCA_002633025.1 Notospermus geniculatus | reverse complement strand
TTTGGAAAAACCTTTTAGCTATCTGAAGGAAACATATCCCCCTTCAGTTCGACTCGTACTACGCATTCAAATTTTTAAATATTCAATGCTATTCTCACCTGTTTGTTCTCGAATTTGATTGGATTACAGTACTTCTCCCCCAAAAGAGGGAGCAACTTGTTCACAAAATGCAGATTTGAAGCTGAGCTACACATGTATCAAAACTTTCTGAATTCACCAATTTACCATTTGTGATGTTCATAGGAGAAGCTTTTCCAAAAGTCTGCCCAATTCCTCATTCAGATTTTGGTTACTCTTTTTTGGTAAGTTTCTGTGCTCTACGTCTTCTATGAATTTGCCCACAACAAAGCTAGTACATCTTTCAAAACCAGGGAAGATTCGGCAGAAAACTTCTCAAACAACAATTAACAAATAGGCACAGCTACTCCAGCAGTAACATCAATTACTATTTTTGCTTTTCTTGGTTTTTTACTCTCTGAAACCATGGCAACTGAAACACAATAAAAGATCGTGTCAAGTTACCTTCATCTTGGATTACATGGAGATATTCATTGGAAGTGAGACCGGTGATTACTTACCTAGAAAAGAGAAAACATAGAGAACATTAGGACGGAAAAAGAAGGGTCCATTTACAACAGATGATGATGATGATGCAAATAGAAGGAGTGTATGAATGATGAGAGGACCACAGGTGATGGAGCTTGTGTGGGGTACTTAGCATCTTTTACAGTAGGCCTAGTTGCCAATACGTTAGCGATTATGGTGACTTCAGATTCTGATCTTGATGACTTCCTTTCAGAACCCAAAGCAACACCATCCAGCTCATGACTCTGTCACCGTATGCAATGTCTGACATCTTTGTGTGACAAGGCAGGCCTACCGTAGCTGACCCAGGATAAGGGCAGGAATGTAAGGCTGGTGGGAGGTTTGAGAGGAGATCTGGGGGAGGGGACATTCAGAGATCCTTAGCCAGCTGAATCCATTGTGGTTAGCCAAGCAGCTGGACAAAGGCAAGAAAAAATCAGAGCAAGTTGGATTCTCAAACATGTTGCTGGTTGGATTACATCCAGAACCAGCAATCTTGATGAAACAAGTCTTGACAATCCTACATTTAATCTGAATTATAGGTTTTATGTTCCTGTGGAAACCCACACCGACCTACTGACACGAACCCCAAGGGAAATGTTCCTATAAAACAAGAAGTTTTTTCTTGAGGTGTTCTGAGATATTTACATAAGAGATTTGAGGAGAAAAGAACAATAAGAACAATAAGTCCTCAAAATGTCCATATGAAAATTAGATCATATTTTCAGAGTTGTTGCCAATGCAACTTTTTTCCTGTCAAAGCACAGTATCTGGTTCACAATGTGATCTTTCAAAAAATAGTGCCAATGGCACTGTGCCCGCTTGGCTTGACAGCATAGTTGTACGAATCATCAGCAATCCCACTTAAGCCGTATATCGTAAGTACCGGTACAAACATGCCAAATTGCCATACAAAAGTATCATTGGATAACAAGTTGATGAAGATCCGTTTTAGTTTTGGCCCCTAGTGGCACAGTCAAGAACCAGATTTCGCCAAAATTTTGTGTGTGAGTTCCTATAGCCTAGAGGTAGATATGTGCAAAGTTTCAAAGGAATAGCTGAAACCATTACAAGAAGTGCCAATTTCGTTACATGTACTTCAGACAAACTTTGACCCCTGTGACCTTGAAAAGTAGGTCAAATTCAAAAACTCAAGTGTTATCTTATGTATCCTCATTAGATATAACCATGATAAAAATTTGATGAAGATCCGTCTCGTAGTTAGGGAGAAATGGCACTTTAGGTGATTTTGGTTTTGGCCCCCTGGTGGCAATGTCAAGAATCACATTTCACCGAAATGCTATCTGTAAGTTGCTATAACCTTGAGGTACACGTGTACAAAGTTTCAACACGATAGCTCAAACCATTATCAAAATATAGCCCTTTGTAATTTTTCACAAAACGCCCCCTGGAGGCCGAAATAGGAATCAAACCGTGCTCAAAATCGAACTCGATCTAGATCTTAGGCCCATATATACACCCACCAAAGGCCAAAAAGATTCGTCAAAAAATAAAGGCGCTAGAGCGCTAACAAACCAAAGTTTACGTTACGTACGTACGTCTTGACGCACGACAGACCACCACTAAATGACCCCAACCACAGCATAAGCCCTGCTGGGCCTTGCGGCCAAGCGGGCTAAAAAACACAAAATATCATGATATCAAAAATAGATAAGGGAGGATCTATTTTTGATGATATTCATCAGAAATACACCAAAATCTCAGTTATAAGGTCAGAGAGGTCCAGCATTGCTGGGGTCCAGCTTCTCCTGTTGGTGATGGTCGACATTGCTGACTACACACCAGGCTGTTGATATCTTTGAACGGAAGTCCTGACACTGATGCTTTTGATATGATAAATGTTGGAGGAGCTGGATCCCAGTGGCAAATAGCCAAGTCTCTGTAAGCTCGCAACTGTGGTTTTGGTGTATGTTTTTGACAGTTGTCTCTGCCAAATAATGCCTATGATTTCGTGCACCTGGCATCAAATATGCTATAAATAGCATTGGTCATATGGACCAGAAGTGGCACAAAATGCCCAGATGGTTATCTTTGCCCTTAAAAGCTTTTAATGTAGTATTGTAAAGGAATTAAAGGGGCATTTTGACAGGTCTGAGGGTATGAATACTCAGGTACAACATGGACCATTAGTATTATCATATTCCTTTATGGTATTATCATCCAATAATATTATCATGTCTGTTTGCTTTTCTTAATGAAATTCCACAACTGTACAAATTTACCCCTCGGATTCAAGGGTCAAGTTGTGGGGTATCACCACAAGCAGATAAACAGTGCTCATCTTTAAGGGCTTCAGTATGAATTTATTGAGTGGTGGGTAAACAGATCCGACCCTAAGGGCTTTGAGGAACCAATAGGAAGATTAGTCACTAGATATTCTGGCGTGACATGTTTTGGCATGTTGTCATCCTCCAAATGAACTCAGTGGACAAAATGTTATCTTCTTTGGACCAGGGTCTATTTAGTGTACACATGATGTACTTAATAAAACCTGGACTCTTCAGTACACGATCAATCGCTGGTGAATAATACTCACGATATCCAATACCACAAATTGCTCGTCCACCATATTCCTGATATTTACCCGAGCAACACTACGAGAAAATATGCCATATTTGTGTTGGCTTCACCACTATGTGAAAAACGCTTGACATTGGTTGAATTTGTTATTAATATTTAATAATGACAACTTGAGGCCTACTTGAAATGTAATTTCATTTATTTGCATTATCTCCTTGTCAAATATGTACCCGGACAAGCCAAGTGACGGAAAAGCCCAAGTCTTTTGCATCTTAAGTTTGCCAAAGGTTTATGCGCATTGCAGTGCACAGCTGTACAAATAGCTGTACATGACAGCAGTCAAGTTGGATTGGAACAGAACACTGCTGCCGCCACAGGCAAACCAAATCGAGTATGGATGGGCCTGTTTTCTTCACGTATTTCAGGCAATGTTTGCTGAATCTAAACGTAGATGGACACACGGCCAGCCATATTGAGCATACAGATAACAATTCAGTCAATCCTGCATGAGACGAAATTACTTGCACAAGCTTTCTTATCAAACATGGCAGTCTGAACACAGGTCAAATACCGCACATGGCACGGAAGATTCTTCCGAGAAAGTCTGCCGCTTTCAGAAAAAAGACAAACAGTTTCCAACCCTCGGGTGCGATTTTTCTCAATCCTAAGACTCGGCGCTGTATTAGGGGATAAAGAGACAGGTTTCCCAACCTACATGAACCACAGGGTTGACGACAAATTCATCATTGTAATTCGATGGCCCTAGGTGGAGTTGCAAGAGCTTTATCAGATGGTAATACATCTTAGGTCAGGTGTATTGGAAACGTGTGTGAATACACTGTAAACACATGTGTTCCATTTTTGAACACCTAAATGAAACAGATAATGAACGCCTCCGGGCGTTTCCCAGGTGTTCAGTCTCTCAATAGCCAAGTGACGGAAAAGCCCAAGTCTTTTGCATCTTAAGTTTGCCAAAGGTTTATGCGCATTGCAGTGCACAGCTGTACAAATAGCTGTACCTGACAGCAGTCAAGGTGGATTGGAACAGAACACTGCTGCCGCCACAGGCAAAACCAAATCGAGTATGGATGGGCCTGTTTTCTTCACGTATTTCAGACAATGTTTGCTGAATCTAAACGTAGATGGACACACGGCCAGCCATATTGAGCATACAGATAAGAATTCAGTCAATCCTGCATGAGACGAAATTACTTGCACAAGCTTTCTTATCAAACATGGCAGTCTGAACACAGGTCAAATACCGCACATGGCACGGAAGATTCTTCCAAGAAAGTCTGCCGCTTTCAGAAAAAAGACAAACAGTTTCCAACCCTCGGGTGCGATTTTTCTCAATCCTAAGACTCGGCGCTGTATTAGGGGATAAAGAGACAGGTTTCCCAACCTACATGAACCACAGGGTTAACGACAAATTCATCATTGTAATTCGATGGCCCTAGGTGGAGTTGCAAGAGCTTTTATTGAGATGGTAATACATCTTACAGGCCAGATGTATTGGAAACCTGTGTGAATAGGACAGCTTGGCTCATGCTGACTGGACACAGAGGTTGTACATGTAGGCCCTACTTTGTTGCAAACTTGTCTTTCCTAGGATTAAATGAACGAGATGGGTTCTTTGGGAAAAAGATAGTAATAGGCCCCTCAAGGTAGATTTCTTACCATCTTGTTGCAGGAGAAAGGGAAAGGGATCATGAATAACACCAAACACAAAGAAGGCAAACCTCTTGAGCTAAAGTTGGAGGATCAACCTTGCAAGTCTCGACAACATCCAAATCAGATCAGGAAAGCTAATTCATCCCACCATCTCAGATCTCGGATTGGACTATTTAAGTATCCTTCACAAGGCTTTTTTCTCGTCTCATGACTTTATCCTCGCGATAATAACTTTGAAAGCTTCCATGGTTACCATGGCAACAACACGTTTGGTAAATCTCACAAATTGGCACGCCCTTTCTGGTGCCGTTCAGTCCATTTTCTCCCTAAGTCTCCCTTTGTTGTCCATCATTAGTCTTATGATTTACTTAATATAGTTCCCTAATGAAGAAAATCATTTCAGACATTTTGATACAAGCATATTAGCTTATTAATAGCCACGCCTTCTTAACAGGTGGTCTCAGGGCACGGTCAAGGTCATTTGCAAGGTCAAACTCTGGACCATCCTTCAGAGTTATGTTGAAACAAGAAACAGTTACAATTCATATGTTATGCCAGCTGCAAAGATGGTTCATGAGATTCTGACACCCACCTCAAAGGACCATTCATGCATCAATAATGCCCCCTCAAAAAGTCAGCATGCATCAAGAATGCCCTTCCAAGTCATTCATGCATTAAGAATGCCCCCTCAAAATGCCATCCATGCATCAAGAATGCCCCTGCAAGTCATTAATGCATTAAGAATGCCCCTCAAAACATCATCCATGCATCAAGAATGCCCCATCAATGTCATTAATGTCATTTGTGCATCAAGAATGCCCCCTAGTTGGGAATAAAGCAGTCATTTGAAGAAATTACTACGATTTTCAGACTGACCTATCCATGACATCCACCATAAATGTAAATTAAATGTGTCCCTCTTACTCAAGGTTAAATAAGGCAAATTACTTTGATGGTGACACACATACCATGATGGTGTCATTTTATTGTCAGATTTTCTCATGTGTATGGTAGACATCATGAGAACAGGCCAATTTGGTTTAAAATGAGTTAGGCCCAAGTTCAAATGTTGTTTTCTCTGCGGTGCACCAATTTGTCCACTAATCCCAAATCAGCTACATTGGTTGATCTAGTTCACATTCCAAAACTCTAGTTCAAAGCCATTAAACGATTTTCTCCACAATTGTCAAGCAATTTGAATAGATATGTGTTACAGAATCCAAAAGTTTACAACCAAATTTGTTGTCATTTCTCACTTTGAAAGCACAATAAAAATGTATCAATTCTGAAGGACATAGGAGACACCAAAGAACTGCTGACTTGGTATTGTTGTAAGAATTGAATCAAAGAACATTAAGGCCCTAAGATTAGATACCACAATGTTTGGATTTACACCTCCGCAACACCGAACAATTCCTATCTCATCATGCAACAAGCACTTTGTTGACGACAAACAAACTTTACGCAATCTGGCTATTTATTCCAAACTATTTCACTGTCTGTTGAAATCTCTTCCCAACACAATACACAGCTTGGAAAGGTTCAGACCAAATGTTTTCATTTGCAGAAAGACGAGAAGTAAACAAAGCCAGAATCCCTTTCACAACAATTTGGTATGAGGAAGAAACCACATACAGTACACTGAAGTGTGTAACTCCTCAGTTTTTTAGCCCTTGTTAACATGGATTGAAACCAAAGTGGTTTCAACTTAACAAGATCTGCTTAAGCTATAGATAAAATAAATTGACCAGTGTCTCAAGAGGGTGAAGTAGACTGACAGAAGAAGATCACGAGAGGCTGAGTTGGTCCTCCGGAGGCTATTTCGATAAATTTCGTTTTACTGCTGCTAATAATAGCGGGATATTTGGCACATTGGTCCTTTTGGCATTCAGAACAGGTCAACATCATCCCCTCCTGTTCTGACTGGTCTTTTAGGTGGCTAAATTGATAAGTTTTTGTGGTGGCCCTCCTCTGCCGAGGGGGACAATTCAGCGAGTCAATGGACCACTTTTAGAAAGGAATTTGAAAATGAAGTGGTGGTCGGCTACAAAAAACATGCCAGGGGACAATGTTAGGTTCTTCATTGCTCATTCATGTGAGGACTTGACAATCTCAGGACAAAACACTCTGTCGTGATTTTCATGTCTGATTCTTGAGAGGAGAGGTTTCGTCTCCAATTTACGATGTTGAGAGAAATAGAATCAGACAAGTTTTGACGGATCAGGACAGGATTGGAAAACAACAAAACTCAGGAGGAGTGGTTCTTGACCTTCATCATGTTCTGTATGAAACGTTGGCTGATGGTGAAAATCTCACAATATACTATGGGAAATAAGCAGGGACATTGCCCAACTCTCCCCGAGCTGTCAAACATGACACCGACACTCGGCGGAGATTACAAGCGATGCCCACAAGCAGATCAATGTAAAATGTTGCTTCCATCAAGATTTCCCAAGAGTTGTATCATTGCTTCATGAATCTGGCTCCAGACTCTTGTTGAATTGCGAGATTTCCGCCTTCCAATGATGAAAGTCAGTATCAACTGATCAGTGGGGGATGGTTCATAGAAGTAATACTATTACTAATAGCTGTACTCTATGCTAAAGCACACCGGGTATTATAAGACAGAGCTGTTTCTTCAAATGACCATGTACCCTCATGGAAGTGCAGCCCCTACTGCACATGCAGCCCCTACTGCAATGGTACTGCTGAGACTTGTGTTTTTGGGAAACGAGACTGCAATGGGACTGCAGCAGGAATGGGGACTGCAATAGTACTGCACAGTGGGACTGCAATAGCGCTGCAGCAGGTATAGGGACTGCAATGGGACTGCATAAAGGGACTGCAATAGGACTGCATTTAATGAGGGGACTGCAGTAGTACTGCCCAATTAGAGGTAGCTCCTGAGGGACTGTAATAGCACTGCATAATGGGACTGCAATGGGACTGCATGGACTTAAATAATATTTGCTGTTGTAATAGGGACTGCAACGGGACTGCTCGGACTTAACATTATTTCTTTGAATGTTTGGGGGACTGCAATGGGACTGCACATGATTGAGTAATCTTTATGGTCATGTGACCTGTTTGAAAACATTTTGGAGCCAAGCGGCCATCTTGGAAATGTGGTTTTCCTTTGGTGGAGTTATTACTGTTTCTTTCTGGGCCATCTTGGTCAAATGGTGGTTCAATGTGTTGCCTTTAGTCAAGTACATGAAGTAGGAGCCAATGTGGGAGGTGGGACAATAATTTTTTGTAAGTTTTCATTTTTCAACCTTTCCATTGCACCCTTTATCCAATTCAAAATATCACCTGTTCCAAGCATGCACTGTCCATCATGTCGATAGTGCTGGTGCCTTCACCGGTTTTTAAAATTCACCTTCAATGATTTTCTATCAATTTTATGGTGAATTCGCAAGTTTCGTAGAGGTTTCTACAGTTGATGCTCTGAGCAGAATTTGTGATATACCGGTATATCATAATTATCAACTTGATCAGTGCACTTCAAGGATAAACCCAGTTACAATTCTAAGTTTTCCAACCAAAAATATTCTGTGTGCAGACTCAAGAGTGTATGTATGTATTGCAGCATTCCAGTATATGCGCAAGTGTGCTGGCCAACTGGGACTGCATTAGTACTGCTGGGAGGGACTGCAACAGTACTGCAGGGGGACTGCAATGGGACTGCTGGGAGGGACTGCAACAGCACTGCAGGGGGACTGCAATGGGACTGCTGGGAGGGACTGCAACAGCACTGCAGGGGGACTGCAATGGGACTGCTGAGAGGGACTGCGTAGCTCATTTAAATAATTCAAGGGCTATCTCTTAGTACAGGGTTCATGCATGGGTGCAGTGCGGACTGCGCTGCAGTCCCATGGGACTGCAATAGAGCTGCAGATGGTACTGCAATAGTACTGCAACAGGACTGCATTCTGGAACTGCAAAGGGACTGCAATGGGACTGTAATGGGACTGCCTTTCCATGAGGGTACCCACTGATCACATGGTAGCCTTTTGGATTTTACCATTCAATGCCACTGGAGTTGTCTACATCAGTCTTTCCAACTGCTTTGGAAACTTTACGATATTCCTTCCATAAAACACAAACTGCTCAGTTCATGAATCTACAATCTTCTGATTCTTTCTCATGACAATTCTGTTGCCGGAAGGCTCACAGCAGTCGAGCAGATACCCTGCGTGGACGCAGCCTGGACACATGATACTTGCGTATACTCCCTGCACAGTCAACAACAATCCAAAGTCACTATTTTTATAACCCATCAATTAAACAGGGTAACCGTATTCAGTATCTTCGGAGGCTGGCATGACGATTACTGGACCACGGAACCCACACTCAGCAGGGTATGGCCGATTTACCCGCGGTTAACATTACGTAAACTGACAATGGCGACTAGCTATTCGGTACACCGAGACAATAACTGGACGTGGTGTCGGGCAACCAGAAGAGCAACACTACTGCTTCCTGATGGGCTGGTTTGAAGCGGTTACACAGGGATCATCCTACATCCTATTGTCCTTGGCAAATTTTTCCGCACAAACGAGTCAATTCGACACTTAACCGATCAGCAACAATCAAGAATAATTACAGGGTTCTGCATTTATAAATACAACTTTTCAAACTCCCAGAGACAGGCCAGGTTACAACAAATGGCGAGGGATCTTCCTTGTAATTTTTCTCCACGCTGAAGGACTGAAACTGGATACCCGGTCATAAGGGACACACTGGAACGCAGATCCTTCCATCGTGAAAAGACTCCCCAGTATGAGGTCAGCTATTCTCGTCATATTTCGAGTGAAATATGAACCGGTTTCGAATCCTGCCAAGAGGATTAGAAGAGAGTAGTTTTCTTCACCACACTGTGGTGCTGCCATATGTTCTAGAGCCTGATCGACATGGAAGGTTTCCAAGCTTACAATCTAGACAGACGTTTTTGAAATACATCGAAAGCAGCTTTGTTTAGATACATACAATTCACTGGAGGGACGACTTCTAAACATACTTTTGGAACCTGAAACCACTGGGGGAAATAACTGTGATAAAACCTAGAGATGCCACAGTACTCTAAGTCTAAAGCAGCCAGACTGTTGGGGCTTGCATATTTCACCCCTAGCTCTGTGAAGGGGCCATTTTCCAGCTAGTGTTCTGCGAGAGAAACTGGTCGCAATTCTGGGCCCCATGACAGCCAACCGCAGGAAGTTGCCATGAGACTGCATTTGGCGCTCTCCATCATTCCTGACTTTGGCATCTGTCTCAAAATAATGAGATCTGCCGTGAACTTATTTTTGATTATGTATTACATGAATTGTGCAGAAATTATCACATGTACATGACAACTACTCATACATTAAATGATGTCATCATGCTGAATATTTCATTACATAATCATTCTGGAATTTTCAACCCTTATCACAATCATATCTATAAAAGGGTAGTATTTGATAATGTTGTAATTGTAAAGGGTGAGGAAGTAATTTCTTGGAAAATATGAATGATTCTCTTGATTAGGAAGTGCACTTCAATTATATATCAATTTGTTACAAAACTGTACCCAATGCATGGCAGAGACGGGACACGCGATTACGTTTTCACACATTTCCACATCTGCCTCTAATGTTGCCATGCTGTAGCCTCATGGGTGACCAGAAATTGACAATCGTAATCAAAAAGAAATGCGCGGGGACAGAACAGCCAATCAGAATCTCGAGCCAACAGCCAAATCAGCATTGGGTGTGAAAAGGTGCAATTTGTCACTTGAAATGAAGTTGATGGTTCTCTGTAGGCCTATGGAGTTTGTCTTGTACAGGAAGGTTGATGGTTGGTGTCTGCTAGCAGCAGGCAAAACAACAGCATTAGACAATGCTCACGAAGAATGTACAGGTTGGCGCTCAGCCTCGCCATAGAAAACATATCATAAGCTTTGATTCCAAGTATCGTGTTGCTTAATTATTCAAAGTATGGTATTGGATACCTCCATTGAGTTCCAATGGGATTGCGATCATCGTGATCAAGTGTCCGATGTATATTTAGCTCATCATGGGCGTAGGCAGTGTCTCTTGAAGAAAACTGGATTGGCCTAGAAAGCGACGTAATGGACAGTGAAATCGTGACAACCTTTGGTCCATGTCAATGTTTCTCTTAATTCTCCTGTGTATGGTTCTGTTACATAATTCCCAGCCACGTCTCCCGGAGGAATTCTGCGAGACTGTGAGTCGAAAATTTCTTACGTTGTGACAGTTCAACAATGCAGGAATCTCCAAAGTTTTTGACGACATGGAGCTCTGAAGGACAAACTACCCCGTCCTCCCACAACAGGGTTTTTACCTCGCTCCTCTTCATCCACTCTGCACACAAACTTTGTGTGTGAGTGTATGAAGGAACGAGGCCAAAGCCCTGCTGTAGGAGGATGAACTATCCAGACACAGTCTCAGCATGTTTTTGCGCTCGAATGCAAGCAACACTGTTGACATTGATTTTGAAATCATTCACTGCAGCACTGACGGCCACAGCGACCTCCGTTTAATGTTTACCGTGACCGATAGTTATTCGTTTTCATAGAAACATCTCCGTTATGTGTAAATTCAATTATCAGACTAAACCGCCAGTCTTGGGTCATCCAGTACAAATTCTCCACATGATTCGATCTTGTGACAGCTGTAGAACTTTTTAGATATTTCTAACATGGTGGTACATTATTGATAAGCCATAGATTCCAGGTAAGTCGGTGTCAGGTCATATTGACTCGGATGTTGTACATCTGAGCAACTTCAGAGTGGAAATTTGTGTACAGATAGCAGCCAATTTAGGTTGAGGCTAAGGAACCTGATTTTAGGACAACATAGAGATTGACATTGTCAAATCATCTTTTTTAGTTTTCACGTTTGAAATCTGCAGGAGCTCAATCAGTTGCGCTCCCCAAAGGCTCGAGGAGAGCTGTTCACACTCATGAAGGAGAGCTGTTCACACTCGCGCCTGAACTTCAAGGATGCTGAGGAGCGCGGTCAATCGAGCTCCCCGTCACAATTTTGTGGGCGAGCAGGGGCGCGTGCCTGATTGCGCCCGTCTTACGTGAAGGATTGTTGCATTGCATGGATTTCAAGATCAGGATTTTGGCTCAATGCAGTTTACAAGGAAGAAGATAGGACTTCAGCCATAAGAGCCAAAAAGAATGTTGTGGCTTCTCCAGCCAAACAAAGCCATAGAGTTCCAGTTACGTGTCAGATCATCACCTGACAAAAAGATTGTTGCATGGTGTAGGATATGGATCGATTCGTTAAGAAACAGTTCCGCAAGGCAGTTTACAAGGAAGCAGAAGACAGGAAGCCATACAGCCGAAATAGAAGCTGTGGATGGCTGTTGCAGCCTCAAGCTGCAGTCATGTCAGTTCAGTAATGCAGAGTTTGGGAATCAAATTACAAACATCACTTTTTTCAATGCCATACACAAGACAACTGTTACAGAGTTATGTCTTGAGTAACAAACAATTAAATCCATTCTGACAGTTCCACGACAGGCTGTCTCTTCAACTGTCACATTATAAGATGTGTTATTTGTTGACCAGTTGAAGACTGTCAAAACTCATCTTCATGAGAATCAACAAGTAGGAGATGATACAAGTAGTTAGGAGACTGGATTCTTTCATTGCTAATGAGATTGATTTAGGTCGGGATGAACCCCGAGGTAATTAGTGGTTAATAGGCTTGCTTCCTTTGTCACCAAACAAGTACTGGTATGTGTGCGGTGATGGAGGAAGAACCTCCGATCAACTAGGGGTCCCGGCCCCCCCCCCCACTTTTTTGCCAAAAAAATACCTTGGCCCAAATGTCTATTTTTATATGTCCATATTTTTGCTCTCAGATGCCAGACCCCCCGTTTTCGCTTCTCACTTCCTTTTCCATGCTCAGCGCACCGTCGAGCTACGCCCCCTTTCTGTCAATCCTGGATCCGACCCTGCCAGGGCCCCCCCACTCATCAGAGGGCTGCTACGGGCCTGCTAGGTATTCACTGTTCGTTGGTTGTAAACTGCAACAGCATTGAAGGTTGTTGGAGAGAGATGTTCTTTGAAATGCACACAGGTACATGTATATTTCAATCTTTCTGTGCTTTTCTGCATTGTTTCGGGGCTATTCACTGGCTTACTACCTTTGGGATCCAGAAAGCTGCCCCGGTGCAATCCCACTGAGTACCGTCCCGTCCCGCCCTCTGGAAATAACCACATAAATGTCTGACAGAACATCCTGTTTTTAATAAACTTGACGAACCAACATTTAAATTGATTTGAATTTGACAAACAGATTACTTTTTATATAATAATCATGGGGGCTGTACCATATGTTGCACACAATATAGGTGAGAATTTTCCCAGGATGACTGTCGCACCAAAGCTGGGATTGAGGGCAACTCCACGCCATGTCTAAAATTCATTTTATTTCGATTCCTGTTAAACACAAAGAATTGACTTCCCTCATTTAACACATGGAATTCTGCTTCCCCCTTTTTATATTGAAAATAAAAAGAGAAAAACATATCTCTTTAGAAAACCCATCCACCGTTTTACAGCGCTACTTAACGGCAATGTCCCGAGGAGTTTAGAGGTAATCGCCCGAGTCCATGTCTGCCTAGCTCTAAGGACCACACCTGGACCCCCAGTCGAATTTATGAAAATGATACACTTGATTCTAAAGGCCATGCATAAACTAGAAATGCGCATTGTCCACCGATTCTCCCATTGTCCTGACGGTAAATTGATGAACAGTAGGGGTTTATACCATGAATACGTTTGATGTTATTGCTAAAATGCGTTTCACAAATACCATTCATGCGCACGGAATTCGTATTTGATATGAAATAGTCGTGATTATTCATCGTCCGTTTACTGCATTGGGTATCGCGTGAGTGGAACCCTAATTACCCCCGAAGGCAGACCGCGGCAGTGAGGCATTTTCACCTGAATTGGAAAATATGTGACATTTCATTTGAAATTTTCTAGAAAAAATATTGGTACATTAATGTGTTAGTGCATCGCTCGAGGGCATGAACAAAATTGCTAAAGAACACCAGGTTTTCCTGTCGAATTCTTCAATCTTGTCCTCCCAGTTACACGCCCCAAATAATCATCTGTCACGCAAATTGTACTTTGCGTGTTTAACCCTTTGACGCCCACTCTCCTTGCGTGAGATGTCACGATCAGAAACCCATCTGTTCAATTCAATACTGGTAGATGTAATATTCTGGAATGGCAAAAGCCTGCCTACACCACACAAATGTAGACATGGAACCAGCTTATTTGGAAGCGGCGTCGCAAGGGAACTAAAGATCTGACAAGCTGCCCATCCTCATGTTATCTTCATCTTCTTCTCTGCTATGATCAGACGAACGGTGCATGCGATATTCCCAAAGGGAGTTGGCACATCAGTGAAAGGGTTAGTAAAGAGAGTTTTCTAGTGGTTTTATTATGGATAGAATACGTCTGACAACCCAAACAGTAATATTATTATCTTCAAATCAGCACATCCGCCAACAAATTTACAGTTGTGAATGTCATCAAGCAAAACGTAAACATATTTCAGGACACCAGCTTTGATGGTTCAAGATGTTCCTCGCTGCATGGGGCCTTGTCATCGCAAAACGCTATTCTTCACGAAGAAAGTACATAATAGTTCATAGTGTCCTGCAGAGCCCTTCTTTCACTCCTTTATTTCAGCCTAAGCAGACTGGAGACAGATGAACATTTCTAGTGCATAAGGTTCAGATGCATCTTGATTGAAACAGGAAAGACACCAGACAGTTATCTGTAATGATCAGTGCTCCCAAAGAACCCGTTGATTTTGAGTCGGCATTCAATAAATGCTCGGCGACTGAGTTGCTGACGACTCTGCCTTGGCCGGCGTCCTCGGCAACCATTGCCCGCAAAATGACTGATGGTGGACTGCCCGGGGTGATGCCTAAAGGGGCCATCAACGCTCGAATTGCGCTGATTCCCTTGGGCTGATAAACTACTAACACAACTAAATGACAGAGCGCCATTGTAATTTGAAATCATGAGAAGTTAGAATGAATTTACACAAATATTATTTTGATTCTTTGAAATAGATCCAAAACATTGAAATCCTTTTTCAAACTAATCACCAAAGGTAAAAAGTTCAGTGCATCCACAGTATGCCGATTCATTTTCTGTTGTATTTCAACTTTACTTCTGTTCAAGTCGCAATAATATTGACAAGCTGCAGAAAGCTTTTAAAAGTGCAGTTTAAAAGTCAACATCACTCCAGACATGCGAACACATTTCGAATATGAAATCTCACATGACTTTTTAATCAACTTAAGTGTATATCAAGATTTATTCAACTGTATTCAACTTCAGCTGATACTGATAGCTTCCATCACGTAATTAAATTTAAAAGTTTACGCTGATGAAGTTGGAGGCATTTTACAACCCCTCTGCCTAATATGAGGCAAGTTGTTGTTGAACTCAGTCAAACATCATGAAATTAAGCACCATAACGACCGAAAAGACAGCACGATGTTGTGGTATCTATACCCAAGGCTAAACATGGCGTGATGTCATCACTGGTTCCATCCTGAATGTTCCCTTTGTCGATTTCACGTTCCAAGCAATCTGGTGATGTGCTATACCAAACGAGTACCACTCCGTCACCGATGACGGTTGAATTAGTAAACATGGCTGCCGTTTTGTGGACACCATGTTTGCAGAAGGAACACGTACCAGAGTACAGTCGAGGGGATCAAAGGGACAAAGTACAAAGAGAGGGTAGTACATGTAGTACAAAATGCACCCACAAACTAGAGTCAGGAGCTGGGAGAGTGGAAACACAAGGCCCTGTGACACCGAGCTTGCGGGTTGATGCCAACCAGCTCTTCACCATCATTAGACAGAAGTGGCCAATTTCTTTGGAAGCTGGTTTCTTCAAAAACCTGGTTTCCTCCTATGATTCATTACAATATGTCAGCATCAGTATTCGGTTTAATGTAGAACTAACGTTTGGCTAAGTTATGATCATCAAGATCACTTCCTGCAGATGAAGATGACCAGAGATACCACAACAGAACCTTGCTCTTTTACATGATACACGAAAATTATGGTCAAGATATAATGGCCAGTAACTCGCCAAGAATCATCAATGTATTCGTGTGAACTGCACCTCTGTTAATCGTGTTTCACATTGCAAGCTCATGTAGAAATCACATTATCTCCTGGTCATCTTGTCATGTCCACCCACTAATTGCCATCGCTACATATCGCCGAGAACCGCTAGTGTGAAAATTTAGATAAATCGTCTAAAATTGGTGCGGCCATTCTGGCCAGGTGCTATAATCGTAACAGATATCTTTGTCCACGGACAATGCCCCACGGTGGCGTAATAGTGGTCAGTCTGTTCGGAGCCCTGCCACCTCTTGAAACCACTTCACCCAGTGGGAAATCATCTTGTGAATTTCCCGTTCAAGACTCGCCAGATTACGGCAGTGATGTCCAGTAATGGTCAAGGGGTGTCCACCACACGTCCCTCTTTGTGTATGAAGTTTTTAGCCCCTCGTCTCGCACACCCCCAGTCCTCTCTCACTACTTGAGAAGTGGGTCGAGTGACCTCGAGAGAATCTCATAAATTGTCACAAGTTGTAACAAGATTTTCACTGTCCACTTGTTATTTCAAAAATTTCAACGATGGAGAAGAATGCCAGCATTTGGGGAAGTGGATGCGAGACATGTAGACAGCATGTAGGGATGTTTGTGCAGACATAATGTTGATATGCAACCAAAGATGGTGTCATGACGTCACAACGTACCTTTGGCACTCTGCATCATGATGTGCTGCCCCTGTATACCAGGAATCGGCACTGAAGAGGTTAACAGAGACGGAGGACTCAAGAGCTAATGCAGCTTGCCAAGAGGACAAACATGCACCATTAACGGTTTTTAAACTCGGAAATTTCATATCGATTTCTCGTCATTCCTAGATTATCCAATCAGACAAATCACGTCTTACCACGGATTACCGCACAAATTCATACTTGTGAGAGGTATACTTGTGTGACAGGTATCTAAAACCGTTAATAATCAAATTGGAATAAACGGTTGGAGGGAATTATGTCTTTGTGAGCAATAACTATAAATATTTTATTGCCAATAATTTCAATTGAAAAGTTGATGAGCTGTTTTTCATTAGAGATTAGTTATTGAGGCCTACATTGGTTTAGTGGGGCATTTCAATCATGAATTCATAGCCGTGGCTAAAAAGGTAGTGCTCAGCTTGGAAAGGTCTTAGCTTACTTCTTATGTGAGGCCGGTCTAGGAAAAC
>NMRB01001658.1:61744-73004 GCA_002633025.1 Notospermus geniculatus | reverse complement strand
CACATTCAATAAGTTGATTTGTCATTTTACAACCATTCACATGACATGTACAGATTTTAATGAAAAGATTCTATGAAATTTATATCTCATGCTCTTAACAAACCTGACACCTGGCCCTCTTGAAAATGAAATACCAAATTCAAATTTTTTTGAATGCATGGTTTATTTACTCGGAATCCTCAATAGCGGACCAATGTGGCCATTTTATGTTGTTTTGACCACTTACCCGGCGATCAAGAGACGAAGATAAAAGGTTTCCTGAACACATCCTTTGGCAATGTTCCTTTCTTATGGAGATCATCTTTTCCCGAGCGGTACAAACAATCAGATCATGCCGTAGCGACGGCATAATTTGTTTCAAATGCGATTGGTTAATGGATTTGCTGTCGGCAATGCAGTAAACTCTGTATCTGTATAAAATGGAAACGCGCAGAAGTACCAGTGACCCATTAGTGGACAAAATTGTTTTCGTGTCACATTTTGAACTGAATTTGCCAAAAATCTTGCACCGCTGAATACAAGTCAAGCTGGAAGTTTCTGAGAATGAGAAGCTACAACTCTTGCTCCAGATCGTGCTAAATCCATCCAGATGAGTATAAGCAACTGGGTTCTCCCCATCAGCTAATGGCAGTGATTTCAGATACATTAGCTATTAGACAGATAAAAACTCTTCACCATTTCCATTAAATCACTCATCTGCAAAAACCATTGACCTTCTACTCTCCAGAGATGAAGAACACTTTCATCCCAGGTTGATCATGCAGCATTTCTTCCGTCTGGAGAGTTGTTCCAATCTTTAAGAAATGTATTCCTATCTCGTTCATCAAATACATGTTCTACAGAATGCATTCAAAATGGCTGCCACAGCGGCCATCTTGGATTTTGGTTTCTTTCACAGTATCTCTGCTGTGTTCAAGACCTACATATAGAAGTCTAGGCCTACATGTTAACCACTGCTTTATTGAATGCATCGTGAGGTGTTGGGACGTGTCCCTGGATGCTCAGGGTTGCAGACTCACCAGCCCCGTCTCTGTGACAACCACGCCTGGAGCCTGGTGACCCTGCTGACCCACACATCATGGTTAATGTCTCTCCATGTTATTTTTCAAGTTCCATATCTGAGAATATTTTGAGAGATAACACTATTAAGTGCATGTTGTTGGCTCAGGGAGATGGCAGCCATTTAGAAGAAGAAATTAGAGGGATTTTCTAACTCAGGTGAAAGGATAAACTCACACAGGTGAATTCAACAAAAGCTGCTGAGGAAGAATACTGCACAAGTTGAGGAGGGAAGCTGAGTCCCTTTAACCCTTTCATTGCCAGATTTGAAAACGCCCCAAAAAGACTGAGAAGTACCACAATGCTATCAACTAGGTATTCATTGGAAAGCTCTCACTGAGCGCTTTCCAAGCATACCAATGTGATGGGGTTTCCATTTCATTTTTCTCTTTTTCACGAACTTGCTCAAAGTGAAAGAGTTTGCCAAATTGGACACCTTTGAGGTAGGCCTATCTTTGGAAAGCAACAGGGTAGGCCTACACAGCAGTTTGACTATCAGGAAATGAACAAAGCCAATTGACAAGACCATGTCACCAAGGCAGTCATCCATTTTGTATTGCCAGCAATCACATCATTTAGGATACATGTCTACAAACATGACCAGCAAATGTTCACCTCTCATACATAAATATTTTGACCTTGTAATAACTCGCAATATTTCATCACTGTAATCATCTACGTTGGGGGTCAATTTTTAATATTCCAGACAGCCATGTCAGGCCTATCGTTTGGTTCTCTTAGTGCATTGCCTGGACTTTACAGACCCAACGACCTTAGATATGTTAGTGTTATAACACTCCATTCATCATCTTAACCAGGATGTCAGCAGCTGAATAACTTACTGGGTCCACAAATCATATAGAAACTTTTATCCAGTAGCCCAACATACAGCATTGTCACAGGCTAAATACTTCAAATATCTGAAAAAGTATGTGGCAGGTTGGTAAAAACTTGGTGGCAAGACGCTTATGTTTGAACAACTTCCCACACAAAACCACCACCACCGGGGAGCCTTAACCCCACCACTGCACAGTGGCAGTTTCATTTTCACTAAAACTCTATTTACCTACCAAACCATAAAATCTCACCAGAACTCAGTCACATATCCATTGGAAAGTGCCCATGCTGAGCTTTCCAATGTATACTTATGTGCGGTTTCAGGTTCTTTTTTTAAAAACTTTTTACATAACTTTCATTTTTTACAAAAAAAGCTTCAGAAGTGAAACTATTTAAGATCTATCACCAACCCTAAATACATGCGAAGCAGTCTCTCGATCAGAGAAAACGAGTTGATGAAACATTCAATACCGTATAGTGTTTAGACTTTTCCAGAAGTGGTGAAGCTTCCGCTAGACTTCAAAACAAACTAAAGAGGAAGCAGATAATGTGAGCCAACTGAAGGAATTGTTCAACATTCCCCGGGCTGTAATTAGCTTCTTGTGTACGCCAGTTCAGCCGTTTTTGCATGTCTGCTTGTAACCTGCAGTTTTTGCGATCACCGATGCTCTGCAGGATTCTGAACAGGTATATCAGTGGGAATTGGTGCGTTCTGTGCGCAGGACATGGGAAGGAATTGCGTAGCATGACCAATGATAGAAATTAGGCCCCTACTTCAAGGCACATTGAATATCACCCTAACCAACCAAAGCCATCCTCCCATCGCAGGGCTTGTCTCGTTCCTCTTCATATGCTAGTGTGGATATATCTTCCTTAAAACACCACATTACCTTTGTGTGCGAGTGTAGAGGAACGAGGCAAAGCCCTGCAATGGGAGGATGCACCAAAGCTAAAGATGATTCTTTAGAATGGACGTCTATGAGTAACCAGTTCCTTTCTCCGCATTCACCACAAACCACAAACGACACGCCACAAGACAAGGGATACCTTGCATATGACTGATCATTGTGAGTAAAACAAAATGCACCGTGAGTTCTGACTCACGACTCCACCAAACTCATCCTGAGGGCAACTGATTGTGACAGAAAACAAGTAATCGAATTTGTCGCTTTATCTCCTTGGGTGTGAAATATGTTTGATGCCACATACTCCTGATGGCTCATTGTCATGGTAGTCTGACTTAAAAGACCTGAAGGTGTTCATACACCTTTTGTACACGACGTGCCAGATCATGCATCATCAGAAGCTTACATTTACAAGCTGAATCATGGTGTACCATCAGCTTACAAAATGCATTCAAAATGGCTGCCGCAGTGGCCATCTTGGATTAGGTTTCTTTCGCAGTATCTCCACTGTGCTCAAGACACAGAAATCCAGGTCACGCTTTACCACCATGGGGCCAAAAAGCTCAGTTTCTCAACGGTACAACATCACAATAGAATTTCTTCCGGTAGTCTGTAGTTTACGGAAAGCTGGAAACCTGGAAACATGGAAATATGGAAAGTACCGGAAAGTATGGAAAGTTAATTAAATCCATTAATTGATTACTTTTTGTCATTGTTTTGAGCTGTATAATAAGCTGGTAATCACTCAACTTCAATTTAACCGCCAAATCCTAACATCGTCTGATCGATATCCGATAAAACAGAAAAGCGTCACATTGGGCCAAGTGCTATTTCCTCAGTTCTCATTTTATACACACCCAGTAGGCCTAACTGCGTGCAAAGGTGAGACTGGTACAGCCAGCTTGGTGTTGGCCTAGATATTATGTTCATGAGATATTGCTTCATGACTGTCAAATCATTTCACACAGCAGTAGGCTAGGTCAGTAGGACTGGTGTCAATGCTCTGCATCGGTGGATAGGTGACAAACGGTGACTGCAGACTGGATAAATATGCACTACACTTAAAGGGGAATTCACTTGATTTGAAAAGTGTGCACTGCAGTCAACGGCCCTTCAAGTACATTAGTCACCAACATATAAACTGCCCTTTAAATCTGATGAAATCACGTGATTTCCCGCCGGCCCTTTAAAGCGATGTTCTCGCCCTGATCAAAAGTTTGCACTGGTCGCCATTTTCTAGGACAGAAAATCCCGATCGGGGGCACACAGGTACCCCGATCGGGATTTTCTGGTGGCAAGTGGAACCTTTTGATTGGGGGCGAGAGCAACGCTTTAAGTTTAATAGTCCCAAGCATAGTTAACTGGTAACGTGATCAAGTGACTTTCCCTTAATAATACATGTAAGTGTAATAAGTAAGTAACCAATATAACTTTAAATAACTTTTAGCTGGAGGCAAGGGACTTCCCCTTTAAGTACAATAGTCAAGGGTAACTGCCCTTTAAATACAGTGAAATTAAGTGACGCTCCCTTCAAGTTCCAGCATACTGCCCTTTAAATGTAAACTTGTGTAATCAAGTTATTTCCCCTTTAAGTGTCCTGTTACACTGGTTTTGTTTCAAGCTCCATATTCCACATTTTGCAATCAACCTTGGGGATTCCCATAACTTTCCGGTACTTTCCAGGTTTCCAGCTTTCCGTAAACTACAGACTACCATTTCTTCCTGGCTCCGACAGCTATGTCTGGCACCAAGGAAAACTTGGAACAAAGTTTTCAGCATTCCAGTAAAAATACACAAGGGGTTCTTAGTGCTCGCTCCCTTCGTCACCGCTTTTCGGAGACGAAGGGAGGGAGTGCTAAGAACCCCTGATGTTCTCAGGATGTCGTCTGTGGTAGGCTTTGGTGTTCTAACCCTTCAATTTTCACTTTATACAGTTCAACTCATTTACATTCCACTGTCATGGATTATCACACCCATGGAATGCGTCTGCTAAGTGTTGTCTCTTCCAATTGTTAGCATGTCAATGTTGGGTTAAGTAAGAGAAGTTGATGACACCCAACATGACCTAATATCAGACCTCATTCATGGCAATTATGACATCACAGGTGACATCATAATCCCCGAAGTATTTCTCATACCTTCCTGTGGCATACACACAATAATTTTGAATAGTGAAGACATGACACACTGTCTCCACGTCTGCTTTTGGTCACACCTGCATGATTTTAGACATTTTGAAACTCATTGAGAATGTCCTGATCTTTGTCAAGGCATTCTGATGATTTCATTTTCTAGTTTGTTCAGAATTGACAATTGAAACATTTCCGTCTGACACAAGCCTACTCATCCTCACGATTTATGAATCCTTCCCATAACCTGAAGGACAATACACAAGAATGAGTTTAATGAACGGGAAGGGTGAGACACTCAGGGTGGCAGCCATTACCTTCTTCCTACTATCAACTCTACATGGTGATCAGTTGACTGCTTGTGACTGCACATTGGGTAACAAAGTGTAGGTTTTTGGACGACAGTTAATCATCAAGATCTAATTATCCAAGGAATCCAAGGGCCTAAAACGATGAACAATTACATGCTCTACGACATCGGTAGTGACAAAGACAGTGAATCCAATTTCATGGTTCAGGCCTATACACAATGTTACAGTTTTTTATAGGGGCCTAGCTACATGTAGTAAAATCTAAGTAATGCCAAGTAACCAATGCTACTAATTATTAAGGATGACAGACTTTAGCTCACTGATCCTAACCTTTGTGATGCCGAACCCTCTACCTTTGGCTGTACAAAGTAATGCTTGGTGTCCACGAAATGGCCTGAACTTCGTAACGTAGGCCTACTTCAGCTTGGAATAAGCATAGTTCAGGCCAATACGCCAATTAAGCCTACATGGTATCATTCGACATGGCATTACAGAGGAACGCTGTCCAGAGGAAATGCAATTTACTGATTTCTTGATATCTGAAACAGTTTTATTTCCAAGTCAATATTTAAATTGACCTGAGGCACTAGGAGTCGCCACAGGATAAAAATAGACAAACGAAATTTCGGAGTGGACAAGAAGCAAAACACAGGCAGGATTGACCCATTTCCAATACAAACAAACCCTGTGGACCCTACTGACCACAGGGTGTTTTTGGAAGGCTAAAAAGGGCACAGGGCTAAACTTTGCTTATGTTGGACACCATAGTTAAATCATTGAGTCAATATTGATGAGGGTTGCCATTGTTGGAGTAAGCCATAAGCATTCCTGGCATAGAGACAGATCCTATGGACAGTGTGCATGCCAGGGGAATGGAGGGATAGGGAAGTAAAGAAAACACAGTGTGTGGATTAAAACAGTCTTTAGAGACCACTTTGTTGCCCTGAAAAACATGCCCCACTCAAGTGATATGGCTTGAAGGGATTCTTAAATGTTTCACTGTCATGATTGTGTAAACAAATATAGGAAGGGTTTTTTACGACAGAAAATGTTGAAGAATTTTCTCTTTGGGAATACTCTGCTGTAGCCTATTATCTCTCTACCCATCTTGAAACATAATATTATTTGAATAAAATTGTTTTATCTTAAATCAATGTGACATGTTGTGGGATTATTTGCAAATGGACAACAACCCACTTCCTTGACAGACACCAAAGCAAATTTGTCCTTTTTGTTGAATACAGATAAATCATACTCATCAGGGAGAATGTGTCCACAACCCCCTGCCAATCACAGACCCCCTTCTGCCAATCACAGACCCACACCACCCTGATCCCTTCAGCAAACAAGGGGGTCTAAAGTGTTGTGTTTTTTTGTGACATAGGAAAATGATGGCTTGTATTGTAGTTATCCATTTTTTGCACTGAAACTGCCCCAAAGAATATCTGAAGAATTTCTTGGACCAAACAAAAAATTCCATACCATTGTTTTATTTACATTGATTGATTTTGACAAGCACAGAAAATGTGAATGTAAACATATTCTATCTAATATTGATGAGTCATATGTGGTCATTTGCCAAGTGTTTCAGAATGACTTATCAAACAGGTTGAAAGTCTGAGACATGTGATGAAATTCTAGGCGATTCCCATTTAAAAATGACAAACTGTGCTGTGGAAAGGACTTCTTATGGTATAATTCCTGACACCATGGTGTAGGGGCCTACATGCCAAAAGTTGTCCACAAACTCTTCTTTGTTTACCAAGTGTTCTAACTACATGGCAGTTTCTTCATGTTGAACTAACTAATTAACCCAAACAAATGATATTTAGTTGGTAAATCATAAGTAAATTGGACCCAGCAAGCATATTATTAGTACCATCACATTTATTACACTATGATCACTGGCTGAAGAGAAATATTCAGGGCAAGGTCGAACGATCACATTGCTGTAACGCCAGATGGAATTTTCAATTACAAGTTCCTAATGCTTGTTATAATTGGTCATCTCCTGGTTGTTGGCCATGTTGTGAAACTGACTTCTAATGAATTCATACATGGTGGGCCATACTGAAAAACTAACTGAGACAGACTGCGCCTGCCTGTTTCAGGCAGGACAGGGCAGGGACATGACCGGCTGTGAGCCTGCAATCGGCCGTGAGCCTGCAATCGGCCGTGAGCCTGCAATCAGCCGTGAGCCTGCAATCCGCCGTGAGCCTGCAATCCGCCGTGAGCCTGCAATCCGCCGTGAGCCTGCAATCCGCCGTGAACCTACAATCGGCCGTGAACCTACAATCGACCATGAACCTACAATCGATGAATCGAAGGGACATGCACTATCGGTATCTAATGTGGATGTATCTCCCTTAACGCCATTCATTACACAACATCAACTTAATGAACACCATTGTTTGACAAATTAGTGGTAAATAATTAATACTAGGGAGACACGATGTCCTACACACCATCAAAGCTGGCTAGTATTTCATCTGACGGCTTATTCATAGGAACTTGTTCGTTGTCACTTCATTACACAGTTACCAATAGAGCCGGAACTCATTCACACCTTCCTATTATCAGGAAATTATTATCAATTAGTGTGTCCACAATTGTGGGCTAGAATATTACTTTTCCTGGTATGTAATGACCCAATTTTCCAGAGTAATTTGTGAAAAACCAAAAAATGGATTTCCAATCTTGATGATATAACTAACAATTTTCTTCTAAGCAGCTTTTAGTTGTCAGAGAACTAGATATTTTTGCTTCTTGCCAGAAGCACGGTTTACACCTCATCTAATCCAGCTGAATGTACGGCAAACCCTCGTATTGGTTCCCAATCCCGTCGCCAGGGGCAAAAAGCATTGATACCTGCTACCAGTTGGACAGAGACTTTGACGGCACGTGAGTTAGATTCACTGCTAAACAAGCCTGGCCCAAAAACCAACTATATGTTTTGTGAAAACATAAACAGTAAGGTGAAGAAATTCGATATGGCCCTAACCTAACAAATGAACCACCACGATCAAGACTACAGTATATGGACAGAAGACAATAGCCGTGTTTACACCTATGCAATTTTTCCAGGCCCGGGTTCGAATTTAACCCGGATCCATTGAATTTTCTGTCCACACCTATTATTCGTCTTACGATATTGAACGCTGGCCATGCTATTTATAGACACACCACCCATTCAATTTTAGCAGACCGACACCTGTCGGTGGGCTCAGTAAACGTTTTAGCCCGGCATTTTTCTGTCCACACCTTTGAAATTGCCGGGCTAAAGTATAATCCGGATCAGACCCGCCGAGCGAAAGCGGGCTAAATTAGTCCGGCAATTTTTAATCCGGATCCGATTTTCATAGGTGTAAACGCAAAAAAGGCGGGTCAGAGCCGGGTCAGGTCCGGCAATTTCCTCAGGTGTAAACACGGCTATATTCTCTGCACAGAATTCATACTTCGACTCAAGCAAGGACCTTGCCTTTGACCGTATAGTACCCCTCATGCTTGGCAATGAGTAGTGTAACCATGGAGTCCCAAACCAGGGAAACAAGGGTTTCACACACTGTTAGAAACTAGTTTTTAACGAAATGACATACATGTAAATACCCTTGTTTGATGACTGGTGTGGACAGCACTGTATGTGTACATGTCACAACCACCTCCACGGGGTGCCAGTTATAGATCCGAAGACACTCTTTTGTCCTGACAGTGGATTACGCAACAAAATGGCCGATATGCATGATGGGACTTCAACGTTGTCTACCGAGGTGTTGAAGAGCAGATGGAGTAGGGTATAATTTGGTCTGAATGAGGTGAAATTGCTGGTTGTAAGTGGGTGGTGATGTTCAGTGTCCATGAAGAAAGCTGTGTTTGTTTCACAGGTTGTTAGGTCCATAGTTCACGGGCGTCATCAATTTTATGAAAATTTTTTCAAGAACCAATGCCAGGGAATGCGATCAACTCAATTTTAAGCATACTTTTTTACAACCATACTTGGCATTTCAACAAGAATACCAACTGCCCTGAACTGATATGCACTCCATCTTTGGGTTCAAATATCTAAGCTTCAACAAGAAGAAAACCCAGAGTGAATTTTTCCACGGATTATCAACAATTCAAAAGATAACTATGAATTTGTGGCATTATGTGATATGATAGGGAATTTTGATCCTGGTATTTAAGTGCTAAGTAATATGAAATATGCTCCAAGCAAAAATATTTCACGAGATTTTAGTTAGACGGATTTAGTTATCAAAAGTGAAAAAAAAGATATTCCTTTTGTGGCCTTTTTCACAATATTCTGATGAGCAGTTTTTATGGCAAAAACCTGCTTACTCATAACTTGGAGGAATTATACTGACCAATTCCTCCAAGCTCATAATAAATGGCATGACACATTATGATATGGTGTCACCAAAAACCTCCATGATTTCAGTGCGTGACACCAGTTAGACGATCCAACATTAACTCCGGCCTGCATTCTTGGATATTCAATGGTATTGGTAATGCACGACATTAAATCAGACAAAGTTACCAAATCCCAGGGGGGTCATGTCAGCACGCATGTCTATATTTTACTGTGGATTGACTGAAGTTTACCACTTTTGTGTATGACCTGGCCTCAGCCATTTAGCAGCAGCACATCTCTACATGTAGACCTATGACCCAGGCAGGATGATCGTTCCTGCAGGTGTCCATGTTCAAATTGTGAAGGACACTCAACATCCCGACAATCCTCAGTGGACTACTTCACCACGTGTTGCACAGCCCAACGCGTTATATTATTAACCCTTCACAGCCGTTTTCTGCATGGTGAAGACGAGTCACAAAGACAAGAGAAACAAGAAAAGAACAAAACCTGAGATAAAAGAGAATCCGTTTCATGATGTTCCAGTTAGTACTTTTCTAAGAAGTACCTTGCATGATCTACCAATACATACTTTTTGCAACTGATGCGGGGTATGCCTACTACCACCGAACACTGAGAGAATCCAACTCAAGTATGTTTGCATGGGAAGGAACCGAAGTGTGAAATCTTTCAATCATCCTGAGGTAATTAGGGCTGTGATGAAGGAAGTGAGGGCGAGGAACCACTGATTACCACAGGATGATTCTCAGAAGGAATCCACATGTTCAACAGATCACGCTACTTCAGAGTTACAAGGACACAAGAGGAGCAAAGCACCAACTTCGATGTTCAGCATGACTGACTTTTCTCACTCATCCAGATCAGTTCAACAGCAAAACAAAGGCTACAGGGAAATGAGGAAACAGCGTTCTTCATAGTTCAGGTGAAATAATGATAACGCCAGGTGAGAGAGTGCGATTGGATCCTACCACCTTCCACTTGGACTGAAGATGTGTCGAGGGGTTGAAAGTGGTTGTTGAAGCACTATGCTTTTTTCAGTCTTTCTAGTCAAGATTGTTGCTCCAGCTTCAACTTCTGTACACATGGACTAGAAAATGTTGCTCATGAAGTCCGCTGGCTTCTCAATCATTGGCTAGTCCCAACCCTGGATAAATACCCAGGGAATCCTGAGGTGTGGGATGGTTCTTTGCAATACCATGGACCATGGACACCCATGAACAAAGAATTTCATTCCACTACCAGACAAAGCACCAAACATAAACAGCCCATAGCAGACTGGTACTGCTGTGAATGGACCTGGCCAGCTCAGAATGGTTCGCTTGTGATGGACTCCTAAACCCTTTGGAATGAGCTAGCCACAATGGGCTGAGTGTTACAAAAACATTGCATGTCTACTCTATAGGACAGTTATGCTGTGCATTGAGGCTGGGGCAGGATTATCATTTGGTAACCAAGGATTTTGAATGTTGATAAGATCAGTCATGTATAGGGTTGAGAATGTTTGTGTTTCCACACATTAGGATTAGGAACATTCTACACACTGTCTACCACAATTTTAAAACTTATTGCTGCGTACTAACAAGAACTTACATGTAGGCCTATCTTCATCATTGACACCCCACTGCACTGTAACACCCCCCTCTCGGGGGG
>NMRB01001658.1:33613-43912 GCA_002633025.1 Notospermus geniculatus | reverse complement strand
AGGTCAAACCATGAAATTTTTCAAGAGTGATTTTATGGGGTATAAAAGGAAGTCGAAACCTTTACTAAGTAAGAAATCAGTGATTCTACAGGGTTTCACATGATATCGCGAACCTTCCGGAGGGTTTTGTTGAAAGGTCCAAAAAAGGGCCTAAAATCTATCACGGCGTGATAAATATTTTGAACAGCGTTCCAAATGAATAAAAGTATAAATTTTTTTTAACTTTTTTCCAAATTTGTGCTATATTTGTATAAGCTACATTACTTTCAGGATTGAAATACAGGTTTCTGAGGTACTGTTCTGTGTCCATTTATTTATATTTCAAGAAATTTATAGTATAAGGAAAGTGAGGGGATCTGGATAGAGGAGGTTTTATTATTTTGCAAGTTTAGGTAGGCCTATAGTTTGTTGAAAAAGCCCGGAAATAGGGATATTTTAGTGTATTTTAGCCTTCTCTTTGCGGCTAATCTTCCTCCTCCATCCAGATCCTTTCACTTTCCTTATACTCTAGCTGCGCCAGACTACATGTACGCAAACATAATGTAATCATACATTCTCTAACACTGGGGCCAAAGGCAAAAGCGAATTAAGGACTTACTTAATGGTTTTTCTTCTTGGTTTTTCTCTTCGGCGTTTGCCGCACTGTCATTCGCGTCGACATCCGTTGATTTGATCTCCTCCCCCTGCACGGTAGCATCGTTCTCGGGCTGTCGGCTCATCTCGTACGCACCGCGTTTGGAACCTCTGTAGCAGCAACCGCCAGGTTGTTGCCCCTTCAGGACCAGGTCGTATATTGTACCGACGAGCATTAAGATACCAATAATGCAGAGAACGGCGCTGAAAACATTTGGCTACGTTGTACGTACATGTACATGTCTCCAGTATCTAACGCTTACCATAAACTAAAGGCAATTTCTAATAATGGAGACCTTTGAATGGATGTTTTCTTGTCCGTGAAGAAGTGCCCGTAGACTTCTTCAGCAGACTAAGAGCCATCTTCTTCACTAGGCCAAGTGACTTCCGGCAAGTCGTTTTGAAGGACGCCATCCGTTGCATGGCTTTCTTGATAAATTTATTTTCATTGGCCCATGCTGCCCAGTGGTCGTGAATATTCAAGATTATTCCCTGCCATCTAAGACCACTTTTTGTATTCGGCAAGCATTATAGCTTGCCAAGTAACCACTTACATGTACTTCTCAAATACCGTAGGATTAAACCACGTCACTTTGGAGTCAGCAATTCTCCAACTCGCGTGCAAATCTGATATTGACCAATCAAAATAACTTCTCCGGAAAATTTTTCAAGCTTACAACTACCAACAGGTTTAATTTGTGGATTCCCAAATTATAAACTACATCTCCATCAGTTGGTTTACTCTGGCAAGGCAATAACTTACATCATCACCCAGGTCCACCCTGAAACCGGAACATGAGTCTTAGAACACTTGCTCTCAATCACTTGGAATGTAGCATTGTCGGAGAGGGGCTTCCTTTCAAAGGCTAGCAATCCAATCCGTGTCAATTTCTTGGTGTCAGCCGCATTGCAGCTGCCAGGCATACAGAGGGCGGTTTGCAGACTCTTCTCCTAAAGAGAGACATCGCACTATAATCTCAGATGCAGATGGACAAACACGCATCTTCAGTTTCCGCTGGAAGCGTAGAACGACAGGCGAAATCTGAAATCTTGCCATTCCAAGCATTTCAAGATGGCAACATGACTGTAGTCGTATTCGGCGCCTAGGCTACTGCGATCAGCAGTCACATCTTGTGTCAAAAGCGGACACATCACTCTGTACTACACAAATGAGGACACGCCTAAGGTTCACGTCTATTTGTGCATGTAGCAAGATACAGCTGAATGTCCCATAGCAAGAACTAACATGCCCGTCGCAAATCGACAAACTGGGGACTTCACGTTTGGTCCTATTCAGTTGGGGTCATAACCTACAAACTGCATAATTTACGTCATGCAGAGTCTGCATGACGTGCTTCCAATCGGGGACACCGACGAGTCCACAGTCACATAAGGTTTTTTTTCACACACAGAAGTCAACGATTGGCACCAAATATATGCACTGAACAGAAAGCTGAATAGTCCATGACTTGCATCTGGCATGTAAAGACAAGAACTGAAAAGTCATGCATTTTTAAATGATCTATACTAACAAGATCCTTAGTGCCAGGAAACGCCAATTTGACTTGACAGTAGATGTTACCAGTGTTTGAATTCTGGACTTTCGACGCCCTGCACTGGTCGAAGTTCCCTAGCCAAATCTGGTTATACAGCTTTATCCCTGCCGGAGGTTTTCCGAATGAGTCCAAAACTGGAAGACAAATTTGCAACATATACAGTCAGCAAATGTGTCTCAATTATTTGGAGCACACTGGGAAACAGATTCACTGTTTCCCTATGTGTCGCTCATTGTAAAGTCGTGCCTTATTCCGTCAATCCATTGCAATGTCACACTGTCACACGGCCACACCGACTCAAAAACGTTACAGTGGGGACCGAGGCTCACTGCCTCTATAGGTGTCACTAGTGGTTAAAACTATTGAAATGAAACTGACATCCAGGTCCTGATCAATTTCCCACACAAAAGGCGCCCATTGGAGGACCTGATTTCGGTGTGCTGCCCTCTATCGCAGCTAGGATCCCCATTCTACCATGCAATATTGCAAGACATTGATTAGGCCTATGCATACTCACTGTTCATCGCCCAATCATCTTTCGCCTTTATCCCCGCAAGAAGGATCCTCACGTCCGCCAAACATGGTGCCGAGACATTGGCAATCGTGTTCTTATTTACCGAATTCAGCATGTAGGAGGCAGTATCGACGTAACCAGTGAACACAATCTTCAGAATTTCATCGAGGAATTCATCACGTGTTAGAGCTGTGATGTTGACATCCTGGGCCGAGGAACCAGCCACTAGTAGGCCTAGCAGACAAAGGATGGCCGTCCATTTAATTCTGGATATGTTGGAAGTCGTCATTTCCAACGATTTTAGGTTGCACACCTACACACAACGTTTCGTTGGTGAGAATCGGAAAGGTAGAATGAATGTGGTGAGAAATGTCAGCAAGTTGACCAATAGGTGTCACTACGGCCCAATTCAATGCATATAGCGGACCCAGTCATTATTGATCGAGCAGCAATCACGTAGATTTCCCTGTACATTGGTCCGCTAAGACTTTGCTGCCATCTGTTGGCAATATGCGCGGCTGACTGCTCCTATTTACCGCAGCACAGGCTCTGGGAATCATCTGGCATAAAGATTTGAAAGGACTCGCTGGCCAATCTCAATCGGGACGCTTACCTCCTTCCAACGTCCAAAGTGGCGACAGACAAATAGGATGTCCTGAATCCAAGCTAACAATACGCTGACAACGATTATAAACGAGCCAGAGTTATTTAAACTTGCGAAACACTCGCCTCTCGCCTTGAAACTGCATAACTCCTGCCAGACAAGCAGACTTATGTCGTTTACTCGACGAATAGCGATCGATGATAGCGTACATGCAGGCCTACTGTGTTCTCGGGCCAAAGAGGCCTTAATTCTCCTATTGGAATAAAATGGGTCATCCACTCATCCGGGCACAAGGGGATTCGTGGGTTGTCGCATTGCCAATCAACTGTGAATAATACAAAGAAATAATAGCGATAAACACAATCCATCCGGAGAACATCAGTATGACGTCATGAGTAGGGGCGTAGGCCCTCCAGTGCGTTGGGCACCATATCGCTGTGAAATGGTGCCCGTCTGGACCAAACTTGACGCTAGGTGGCGTCAAGTTTGTAGAATTTTATTTTGTATTACAAAACTCCTCTAATGTATCACAATAGTGATTTAGAGCGAATAAATTCAATTCTAATTCTAATTCAATTCTAATACCACTAGTATCGACGCTAGGTTTCCATATTGAAAAGTGCGCGCGCGGAGCGAACAACATAAATTCTTCTATTTGTAAAGCGGTTACCCATCACGTCGTTTTATACGCTTGCAATATAGATCGTTGAAGATAGGTGTATAAATGGTACAGAGCGATAAAAGCATCGGTGGAGTAGATAGGCCTATAAAGTAATAATAAAGTTATTCTGTTTCATTTTCGACAAGATAAATACTGTTTTCTGCAAATAATACCATTTTGAAAAAGAAGTTTGCGTCACGTGATCGACCAGCCCACCGACGATGACGTCAAGATTTTCAAGATTGCGATCAAGCGTCAATGGCAGTGTTAAAATTTTCGTCCAAGTAGCAAAAAAATTCAACGCTGCGTGGAGTATGCGTCTGGACGAACGCCTGTGGTGCAGGTCCCTCCCCTTCATGGAGAATATTCTATGGGTGTATTATACCCGCACCGGTCACCCATCCACCTACAGTGATGGCGCTTACGTTGCTTAAACTTCTAGCGACGAAGCAAACGCGCCAACCACGAGGCCATGGGAAATCCTCCATGGCCCGCGGGTAAAAGAGAGCATACAAACAGAAATAATTGAAAAAGGATAAACAAGTTCATGATAAATCCGAAGAAAAACCCATTTATGGCCTGATCATCGACCGGTGAAAAGTACAGTTCTCAAATGTCAAACAGTCTTCCTTACCGATATAGGGCAAGCTTTCACAGAGTAAATCGACATTTCTTAAGAATTGTAGCCATCTGTTAGCTATGTCTATGAACTGTGCACATATACTACAGTATTAATACCCAAAATAGAGCACAAAAAACGACACACAAAATGATATAGTAAATATAAGTCGTCTCCGAATTTTGCAAAATTTCGACCCCAACCGGGGTCTTCCTCAGGCACTTTCTAAAAGTTGAGATCCCAGAAGTGTAAAATACTAAAAGAAGTGTAAGTAAAATGCAGTGTATTATATACATGTAAGAGAGCGAATTCTATTTTGTCGATATCCTTCCAATTCCACACATCTCTTCACTTCATGTTTTTATTTCACCCTCGCAGTCGTTCACATCTTTGGCTTCCACAAAACCCGCATTGCTTTCACCACCTTCGCCAGTTTTGGCTTCGGCAGGTCCAGCATTAGTCTGCCCCTTACGACATTTACTCCCTCCACACTTGAAGAACTCTTTGTCTAGTGCGATCATTGGCGCCTCAAATGCCAAGGATACGAAGAAGGCGAGGATATACGAGTTGAATAGATGCCCGGTTATAAGGTAGTGCTGGAAATGAAATGCAAAGCTTTGATACGCGCGATATACCAATATTAGAGAGTTTTCGCGAAGTCCCCAAAAAGCCAAACTGAATGAAAATTGATGCACGGTGTAATATTTTTCGCTGCCCCTTGTTCGCCAATACCCCTGTTAAACGCTGTCGTATTAAAGTCAACCCGGGCCGTTGCCAAAATTCACTAATCATCCAAGAGCTTCCGCTACTTACGAGCGAGATATCAGTGCCATAGAAAAGTGTCCTTCGTCCTTGCTCAAACACGTACATCAGCACAGGGTGCACCAAGTAGGCGCAGTAGGTCAGCCGGCTGAGGGGAATTAGAGCTCGCCATGACAGAAGTTTATTGATAAATCCTGAAATTAGAAGTTTCCTGATCAGTATGTTCCATGAGTACCAAGCATGAGGAAATCTTATTGCGGACCTCAATGGACCGCGCCGACCGGTAGTCTCCAACATCACATGTCACCGTTGACCCTGCCACTAACGAACATCTCATCTGACCTCTGACCTCTATCTGCGTTTATAAATGGCGGACAGCACCGCCATATTATTTTGCAGGTGAAGCTGTCATTGTTTGGATACAATTTATATAATGGTAGATGGTAGATGCTCAAGGACTTTTAGCATTGGACACTTTCATTGGTACCCTTTCCATAACCTCACCAAAACCGTAGCACAGATATCCTTACCGCCATATCCATTGGTGCATGCAAATATGATCCAAGCTACGCCGAGGGCCCACCACCATCGCTTCACTGCAATAATCCCGGCAGTGAGAAATAAGTTTCCCGGGGCCATGTTCTGCCAAGGTCCCCAAATCGGAAACCATAGAAATATCATCAAGAGCCAGGCGAGGGCTTGTTTCCCCTGGAAACAGTTGTAAAGATCAAGAACTAGTGTTTTATTTGAAACAACAGGCCTAACTAAAGACGAAGTTGTAGGAAACTGACGAATCCGATTTACAAGAAGCCCACAGGGGGCGCCCCTGTCTTGTTTCTTCTGATCTCGCCAGAAAATGACCTCATCTGGGTAAAGTGATATGTTTTCCGTCTTCCTGAGCCATTCGAAAATTGGATGTCACTCCAATGGGATGCACATACCCGACTAATTCTGATCTTCTTCCCCTTGTATTTTCTGAGAAGGTAACCAAGGCCGAGTCCGAGGGCATAAACACCAAAATGGTACATGCCGCCATAATATGATGTGTCGTGTTGGGAAAGAATGATGATCACAAGTATGCTGGCGATCTGAAGCAATACGGAGGTGATGATGCTTGCGAGCCCGAGCTTCCAAGACCTACCGGTAGGAACAAAATAAATGTTATGTGGCAAAATCAGCAAGGCAACCATACCACTTACTACGACTACAGCGCCGCCCAACGTCTTTTTTAAGCTACGACAGTCACGAGACGCATCGCTCGCGATCAATGCTAGAACGTTTTACTGGTGAAATAGCCCCCCCGCCCCGAAAGTTTTGACAGAAAGAAATTCCCACTCACCTGTGGAAACAGAGGAATATTATCGGAGCGCCACAGTAAAACTGCCACTCGCACGCCAAATACCAGCTCCAACCAAAACACTGGAAGTAAAACATGGACAGTTGGTTTGAGAGTCCAGCTACTGACTCAGAATAAAAAAGTCGCAAATTGAGCAAAACATTTATAATAAAATGTTTTCAAATTCATCAGCATTCCCTTGTTGAACTTCGTAAATGATCAAGACCACAACACCACAGGCAAGCCTAAGTGTCATTTACATTGCTGACTGAATTCACCAATTGAAGTGGTGCCTGCAAAAACTTTCAGAATGAGGAACCTGGGGTAGTTTGATGCCGACTGTACTTACAGCCTCAATGTAATTGTTGATGTAGAGAAGATTCGCCCATATATTTCTAAAGCAACTCTCAGAATGTGGGCCACCGATCTCATGCGAATAGCGAGGTCCGTTGTAAAATAGTGGATACAAATATATATAGGTGAACATCACCAGCCATAATGTTGGAGTCAGTCTGAAAGGAAACCAGATGGCTGACAGCTGCGTGGAAGACTCCCGTTAACTACAGGCCGATTCCCAAACTGAACAAAGATCAGTGAACTTCGAAACCTGGCCATCCATTTATTTCATCGAGCAATAAATATTTGTTTCGATTTTCTTGTCAAACTCAACCATCAACATATTTATGCAATGCTGAGATTAATTCGGTCCTACCTCCACCAACGATGGAAGAAGTAATAAAGCCAGTTGATCTTTCTTGGTCCGCCTCGTCTTTTCATTTCGGGGAAGAATAAATACCCCAAGAGCGTTCCACTGAAAAATCAACAATTCAGTCTGTGACAAATACCTCAGGAGTAGGCCTATATCATCAGAGAGCCTGGAGACGAGGTATAGGCTACCTCTTCATGCAAATGCACATCCTACAAGCCTACATCTACCATGTCCACTGGTGCGCATTCGCCCGAGCCCTTTCCAAACAGGCCTGCTTTGCCAATCGTGGCCGAAATATCCTATGGGCCAAGCGCGAAAGGTGAACTCCTATTCGAGTCCATTACATACTCGACTCGCCCAAACTACCTTTGGTGCATGTGTGACATGAAAATAGCAAATTTTACCCTATCCAAGACATAACGGTCAATAACTATGTGGGCCTGTGTATAAATAGGCTTCTGTGTCTGGTACAAACCTCAGGAGAAAAAACGTATCAACTGAAAGATTCCCGCTGATAATCCACAGGTAATACGGAGATCCCAGCGACGTGAGTACATCTACTCTATTTGCTGAAAATGTACAAAATATGACAAGATGATGAAGTTATCAGAGCCCAAACGCGTCCCCCCATGACGTCGCAACTGTGACCACGAACACTGATCTGAATGAGTTGGCCTTCGTGTGTGTGTGCGTGGGTATGCGCGTGTGTGTGTGTGTGCGTGCGCGCTCGCGCGTCTGTGTAAGTGGTTTTCTGATAGTCGCAGGTGAGACGCCACTGCAGTCATGTCACACTATCGGCGACTGCTTTCGCCCAGCCGTGGCTCAGTCGCAAAGTGAATCAGGAAACGCCAATCGCCGCCTGTTTTTTGCCGACGCAAGGTCGACCATTTGAAATATTAAAAGCGGCTGGAACATACCCCAGTTTTGTGAGATCTCTATCCAGAAGAATGTGTGTCCCTGAATTATCCACACCATGGTGAAAAATCGGATCCCATGAAGTGATGTCAACGTCGCGTCGGACACGCGCGTGTCTAGTATCTTCCTCCCGTTGGTGTAAACAGAAAAGGCGAGCAGCAACCGCAAAGGTACACCTAACAAAGGAAGAGGAGGCAAGAGTACGTGAGAAGAAACGTAGAATGTGGTCACTTGTCGACTTTGAAAGCAGTCTTTTTAAAGTGCTCCCTTTATGCCCAATTCGCTTCTTGTCAGAAGTAAGAAATCGACTTTGACCTGTAGGCCCTAGGAAGCGGTACCTTAATTCAGGTCCCTTTCATTCTCTCTGAAAACCCCATCTTGAACCATCAAGGGTTTATGTCGCTCCGCCCTCGGACTATTTAGAGAGACCTCTACAGTTATTTAGAGAGACCTCTACAGTGAGGACAAACTTACTTAATGGTTTTTCTGCTTGGTTTTTCTCTTCGGCGTTTGCCGCACTGTCATTCGCGTCGACATCTGTTGATTTGATCTCCTCCCCCTGCACGGTAGCATCGTTCTCGGGCTGCCCGCTCATCTCGTACGCACGGCTTCTGGAACCTCTGTAGCAGCAACCGCCAGGTTGTTGCCCCTTCAGGACCAGATCGCATATTGTACCGGCGAGCATTAAGATACCAATAAGGCAGAGATGGAGAATTCGTCAAGCTTACAAACAAGTATAATTTGTGGTTTCCCAAAGGTCAAAGAATAAGCTCCATTAGTTGGTTGACTCTGGCAAGGACTGACTTACATCATCACCCTCGTCGATACAAAATTAAATACCGGAACGTGATCCTGGGAACACTGGCTATCAACTACTTCGAATGTGGCATTTTCGGAGAGGGGCTTCCTTTCGAAGGCTAGCAATCCAATCCTTGTCAATTCCCTGGTGTCAGCCGCATTGCAGCTGCCAGGCATGCAGAGGCCGATTTGCAGACTCTTCTAAAAAGAGAGATATAATGCTATGATATCAGATGCACATGGATAAACCAGCGGGACCAAGTGTTTCTAAATGATCTATATACTAACCTCAAATTTCTGAGTACCGGGGAACGCCAGTTTGACTCGACAGTAGATGTTACCAGTGTTTGAATTCTCGATTTTCGACGCCCTGCACTGGTCGAAGTTCCCTAGCCAAATCTGGTTAAATACTAGTACCGGTCGCATTATCCCTGCCGGAGGTTTTCCGAATGAGTCCAAAACTGGAATACAAATTTGAAACAACAGTCAGCAAATGTGTCTCTGACAGCTAAACGCGAAATTTCATTGCCAGATTGTGCAGGCAGGCATACTCACTATTCATCGCCCAATCATCTTTCGCCTTTATCCCCGCAAGAAGGATCCTCACGTCCGCCAAACATGGTGCCGAGACATTGGCAATCGTGTTCTTATTTACCGAATTCAGCATATAGGAGGCAGTATCGACGTAATCAGTGAACACAATCTTCAGAATTTCATCCAGGAATTCATCACGTGTTGGAGCTGTGATGTTGACATCCTGGGCCGCGGAACTGATCACCAGTAGCAGACCAAGGATGGCCGTCCATTTAACCTTGGATATGTTGGGAGCCATCATTTCCAGCGAGGCTGCACACCTACGCGCAACCTACGTTGGTGAGAACTGGAAAAAGTAGATTGAAGAAACTGCTTAACAGCTACAAATTAAAGTGGTCATATATGGAAACATGTATATGTTTCATTCAAATACATTGTATACTTGAATGGCTAATACTTCAGGTCTACCTACCTCGCGTGAGACCATGGCCAGTGCCAATCAACCGTTTGAAAGACTTATTGCCCCAGGCTAGGCCTATGCAAAATGTCTTTTGGGACGCCTACTGGTGCCTCCCTCTTCCAAAGCGACTACAAAGATTGTCCCGAGTATTTAGGAATGTCTAAGATCGGGCGCGGGAATCTGACGAGCCACAATATT
>NMRB01001658.1:0-27665 GCA_002633025.1 Notospermus geniculatus | reverse complement strand
GATGAACTGCCGGTTTTCTGTGACAAAGTGGACTTCAAAGTAACACAAGTCACTATTTTCCTGTATTTTCCTCGCGTTTTGTGTTTTTGGGAAGATGTTGAAGTGTACTTACTTTCGTGTCACTTCAAACGCCGTAGAAATTGAGAAAATTGGCCGTTTTTCGTCCGGTTTTCTGCCACCGTCTGCTGAAGATGGCGGCCTTCACGGAAAAATCCGAATGGGCCCGAACCTACCCATAATTCATTGCGAAAATGCGCTTTTACGAAGATAGGCCAAACCGCCAGCGCCGTTGCGTACATTCCATAACTTTGCACGTGAACATGATCTGCGCAATTGATATGCGCAGTGACGCGTTCCCGGTCCCTAGCTGAGGCCCAGGCCTGCTCTTGGAGGAAAGGCCTGCTCAAGCAAAATGATTGAACATAATGATGAAACATCCTTCACGCAACACAATGACAAGGGCCTGTACAGGGTTTCTGCCAGAAATATTTTTGAGGGTACGCAGTTCTTCAAAATCAGCAAAAAACCCCATGAAATTTTAAAAAATGGCCCTTTTCTGTTCCTTTGAGGGTACTCACAGCGTACCCTGTGTACCCTCTGGCGGAAACACTGCTGTAGGCACACTGACATCTCTGTGTGTTGCACATTTCAATGCAGATTCATTGGATAGGCCTACTGGTGAAACATATCCGAGTGTTGCATGTTTCCACTGTTAAGGGTTATGTAAAGTTACTCGAAATCTCAAATTTTTGACGCAAAAAATCTGACTAACTGCACAAAACATTCGGAAAATAAGGCTCGCGGGCTCTCGGGAACCGCCATAAGGAGGTGCCCCGAGCCTTATTTTCTCCATTTAGTGTGCAGTTAGTCAGATTTTTTGTGTCAAAATTTCGAGATTTCGAGTCACTTTTCATAACCCTAATTCTCTGTGTAATATCTCTGAGTGTTGCACGTTTTCAATGTTAATTCTGGTGTAACACCTCTGAGTGTTGTACATTTCCAGTGTTAAATCTGGTGTAATGTCTCTGAGTGTTGCACATTTCCAGTGTTAACAAATTGCCTGATAGGTGTACATTTCCAGTGTTAAATCTGGTGTAATGTCTCTGAGTGTTGCACATTTCCAGTGTTAACAAATTACCTGATAGGAAACATCATTCTGTCGTAATCCTCCTGTTTTCAACAAACAACAGATTTACACACAATGTCTTCTCCACCTTGGAAACAATTGCCCACTACAGTTACCACTCCAAACAACTATTACAAAGTCAGCTGAGCGCAAGGCCCATGGACCTCTTGTTTTCTAATCTGGAGGACATACGTATAATTCCAGATGAAGGATCGCTGAAGATGTCACCTGTACCTGATGGAAACAACAACTGTCAAAAGTCCAATAGTCATGCTGCAAATTCTGGCCGAAAGAATTTAACAATTTTCGTTGCCAATCTCAATCTCACAGCCACGTCGGTATGTTTTCTCGGTCTGTTAAATCTAAAGGCTGCCGTACACGATACATTTGTTTTTGTATTTTGTAATGTAGGAATTTATTTTTTTCCGTGTATGACGGGAAACATCGTCGCATTTTTGTCGTATAGGAAAAAATCCACAGATAGGTTCTGTCCTATTTTTCTTGTACAATAAAATGCTACAGGAAATAATTCCTATCGTGTACATGGTAGCATATTATTGTACAACTGACGCTTTGTGCCCCTTTGTCCGCATGTAATAGGTCAATCCTACACACAATAACATTTACTATACTGCAACATAATATTTCCTAGGAAATGAATGGGATCATCTACATGTACGGCAGGATGCGAAATATTTCCTTCCAATAAAATTGAATGAGAAATCGTATGAAATACTTCGTAGGAAAAAAAATGTATCGTGTACGGCGGCCTTTACCTTTTAGATCTGATGTGATCTCATACACTGAATCTATAGTCCTTTTATACTACGGCAAAATTGTTCCAAGCATGGTTCGGTACAATTTAAGCAGGTCGAGCCAGCTTATCTTGGTACCAAATGGAACTGAGCCAAGCCTCGCAATCCGTGTGCAGAGTACACATCTTAACTTATATCGATCTTAGCCTTTACATCTTGGCCAGTGTTTTTTACCCGACGGTCGTGTGCGCAGTGAGGAAAATTGATACTGTGAGTCTGTGTACTCGACGGTCGTGTACGCAGTGAGGAAACCTCGTACTGGGTACACGACTGTCGTGCGTGGGCTGATGTAGACCCTAATGCGAATTTGGAGACCCGACAGTCGGGTCAGGAATGATAGATTTCTTCACTGTGTACACAAACGGTCGTGGCAGCACTGAAGAACCTATGGTTTTAGGTACATGACGGTTCATACGCCATGTTTGAGAGCTCGGAGACCTAAGATTGGACCCCATACAGTACCGCCTATGGCTGACCCTGATCATAACCATTCGTGGGCCGATCTAATCCTCCCCGTAACCCCCTACCAACCCTCCCTGTCGCACACTCCTTTAGACATATGCCCCCAAAAACCCTTTAAACCACTGCCGAGGCGGGAAATCGAACGACGTCACGGTAGTGTACTGAAAGGTGTTTTTCCTTAGTGCGTACACGACCGTCAGGTAAGTAGTTAGTGGGCTGCATCTTTCATTGCCACGACAGACAGCACATTTTTATAGGTGACCCGGATGACGAGGTGGTTTTGGCTCGGTGGGTAATGGCAGTGTAAACAGACCTGTCCTTGCTTGAATTAAAAGTAGGCTCGGTCTGGGTCAGATGACATCAAATTCATGATTCGCTTTCTTTTCAGCATGAAATCGAGCAGATGTTTCACAAGTACAATATTACAAAGGCACGAAAAGTAGACGGAAAAAAGTAAGAAGGGATACTTTGTTGAGGCCATTCTTTTTGTACTTGTTTGGCGGATTTCTTTGCTGTAAACCTGACATAGGAGAGAGAAATAAAAAATAAAAATAAAAATTCAAAAAATAAAAAATCCTAAACCAACCAACCACGGCAGGATCAGGCTGAATGAAGGCAAAGCAGAAGCTACATGGCTGGACACATCACAGACATGACAGACCCAAACACATGCACAAACAACATACCAGTCGGGGGCATATGAGTGAAGAACCTCTATACATTTTCAACATGGGCACAATGTTGTAATACAGCTCACCCTCGCTATAACGTACTCACTGGGATCCATGGCAAAAGTACGTTAGCGACGGGAACGTAATAGCGAGAGAGCTCTGTTCCCGGCATGTTATGGGACAAAACGCACTGTCATGCAACATGTCATGGGATTTGCCTTGCATAACCAGACATTGATTTCATAGGCTTCATCATTGCTAAAAGGATTTTTTATGTATTAGGAAGTGTAAAAACTGATTGAGTTTAGAATATCAAGTAAATTGAGTAACATACCGTTGTTGTTTACACCCTTTTGCCATATGTGGAGCACATTTGACCAGCAGATCTAGCTAAAGTTGATCGTCGGTCGGGGCTTTTCTTGGAATTTGCTGATTTTGCAAAAATATGGGGATCCATTGGAAAAGTACGTTATATCCGGGAGTACGTTATGGTGAGGTACGTTATAGCGAGGGTGAGCTGTAGTTGTTTATACATAATTTTCTTTCTCACAGGTTTGCCTTTGTTGTATTTGGCTCAAGTGAAGAAGCAGAACGTTGTATGTCAGAGAAAGAATTGTTCAAACCACAGAGATTGGAATGGGCGAATGAGGACTCTCCTCCAAACCATGCCAAGGCTAGTAATGAATGTCAGTCTAGTAGCGGCAGTTATAAAGGTGAGGAGAGATAGTGTGGGCTGGTTGAGTGGTATAGTTTAACCCTTTCGTTACGTGGGACCGGGTCATCCAAAGCCCCACGAAATTTCCTTGGGTCACCGGGTCATAGTTGTTTATTCAGTTTCTCTTCACTTCTTCATACAGTAAATCTTGAAGTAAATATCACAAAAAAAATAAAATGGCCTCCGTAAGCTAGTGACCGTACGTGCCAGTAACGAAAGGGTTAAAGTCCCACAGTATGCATGAGGTGACTCTTTCTCCCTCCCCATCTTGATAAGACTGGTGTCCTGTCCAACCTATATATAGCCAATGGTAACACCGAGGCTGGACTGATACTATATCGAAACAAAAATGGCCACCATACTTTCATCACTTGAGAAGTTCAACGTGCTGTTACAGCGTGACTGACCCTTCATCAGGTAAGGTAACATGCTTCAACTCATTCTGTTTTAACGGTTTAGCTCAAGGAGTGACCTCTAGCGACGAGTATACCACTTACTTTGCTGTTGATATATTCATATTTCCCGCCTGCTGTTGTCGAGTTGAAAAATCTGGCAGCTTCTTTTTGACAAAATGTGTAGTTCTTGGCGAAGAACCTCTTGTTCACTTCGTCGACTTTCTTGTCGTGGACGCAGCAGGTGTAGGGAACTACGCGTCCAGGATTCTGAAAAAAATGAAAATATATTGTGAAAAAGACGTTTTTATCGCCCCACCGCGGAGGACGGAAAAGACCGATAAATGATGTTCAGGTTTTGCGGCGCAATCGCCGATTTTGTGAAAAATGAAAACCGTGCCACTTGACCTGAGCAATTTTGTGTCGAACTCGCTAACTTGCCGTTAGCAGCAGTCATGGGTAGAACAACTTACCCCGTGGTCAGTCATGTTTTCCCAATAACTTCCGATGTAATCCTTTGGACTCATCGCTCCACAACAGTTAAACTGAAATAACGTTAAGAAGGTGAAGGCTTCTAAGTGGATATCAGCCCCCGTAACGCCAACGCGAACGCCAAACCCATTGTTCGATGCCACGAAGAGAGCACCGAACAAAAGGATAGACGTTCGCTTCGGGGGCTTTGCGAAAACTCCCTATTTATGGACAGCGCGAACTTTTAATTCGGACCTGAACAAGATTGAGTGCGACAGCATGGATCAGGTGCGCCAGAGGTTTCTCGGACGAGTTGGCTCTAAATGGGCAATTCCCCATATTGGTTTCCTTAAGCGGGTGATCCACTGTCGCGATTTTGGCTTGAGACGGGGTTGCGGTGCCTTGCGATCGCCTCAAGCGGGTGATCCACTGTTGCGATTTCGGCTTGAGACGGGGTTGCGTTCCCTTGCGGTTACCTTATATGGCAATCGGAAGTCCTTATAAGGTAACCGCAAGGGAACGCAACCCCGTCTCAAGCCAAAATCGCAACAGTGGATCACCCGCTTTATATGGCAATCGGAAGTCCTTATATGGTAACCGCAAGGGAACGCAACCGCGTCTCAAGCCAAAATCGCGACAGTGGATCACCCGCTTTAGCTGGCCGCACACAAGGCGAGGTGAGGGCGATATCGCAAGCGATCGGGGCCGACTGCAAAGAAAGTCCAAAAGTGCTTTCGGTGCCTATCGGTGATTTTCTGTGCGGTCGGCAGCCACCGCAGACTAGGCCTGGAGTGCTGCCCCCTACCGGCTTTCTACGCCCTGACCAGCGACAAAACGACCGCCCATATTTTTCTCCGGCTGAATGACTTGCTTACATCTTGCTGAATTTGATCCCAGGTTCTGGTCACGAGATCATCCTTGCCGTATTTTTCCTGAAGTGCATTTCGCATTCCATTTTGGAGTTGTTTCGCGACATCGGTTTTGTAGATAAATATCATAAGAATACCGCAAACACCGACCGCCACCTCTAGCAGCGTGATGAGCACGAGGAATGCAATATACTGAAATGTAAAGTCGGTGTAATAGGAATGTTATCCGTCGATGAAAATTGCGAAAAAATTCAATCTGAAATTTGGAGAAAATCATTGAAATTCACCGCAGATGCATGTCAATGTTTCTAGCACAGTGCGCCCCTCTTTTCCGAAATCTTGGATCCGCCCCTGGTCCTTTGCCAGTTTGTGTACTGTATAAGAAGAAAAGTTTGAAGTTTTCACGAAGAAGACCAAGGGAGATACGTACCAGTCCTAGCATACATTTACTCTCTCGTATTGCTCCGCAGCATCCGAAGAAACCAACTACAGTAACAATAGAACCGATTGCTATCATAAGAATGGCGGCCGTCTGGAGATAATACTGGTCAGACTCGGTGATTTTGACGAAGGAGAGCTTTTCGAAGATGCTTGGGTCTACCTTCAGCCATATTCCAAAGGCTAGTAGTATACCACCCGATAACTGAAAATGGATGGTGTTAACGGTTACAGTTGGCTCTTAGGGTTGACGTAACAAGATGTGAAATTGCATGACAGCGGGGTGGATGCGACACTGAGATGTGTCGGGAAGTCGGTGCGTAAAGTGGTGGGAACGCGGACTCGAGAAAGTCCTCCTGGAATCAAAGTCCGGGACGATTGTTCTAGTGGATTGCGCCTTTGTGAAGGATTTTGTCGCTAATAACTATTGGCAATGCACATCCTCCCACAGCAGGGGTTTTTACCTCGCTCCTCTTCATCCACTCACTCGAGTGCATGAAGAGGAGCGAGACCAAAGCCCTGCTGTGGGAGGATGGCAAATGCATGGCATTGCTTCCATTCCAAGGACTAGTCTTCTCTGGTACAGTGGCCTACAATCCTTTGGGCGTCAAGGAGTTGATAAATGTACCTACACCTTGGAGGAATTATAGTATAATTCCTCCAAGCCTAGACGTACTACTGTATGCGAACATGTCCAACATTTCATTAGACAATAAGGAAGTTCAAGTAAATAAGTGCCTCATGAACAAACTGAAGTGATCAGAGTATATGCAGAGGAAATTGCATCTGAGTGCAATATTTCCTGATGTCGTTCTGGCGACCCAGAAGTAACACTAATCTTGCATATCCCTAATTAGCGGGCGGAATTCGTAGGCGAGTATTGTTATAGGCCAACGCTAAGTAGTACATGTACATAAATGTGTGCCATTCTCTTAAGAGAGAGGGCCTTTTCCTGCAATGAGACTTATTTAAGGCGTAAACTACTCCAAGATTGATTGGTAAAATGGGTCATGCTGGACATTTTGTGTCAATGATTCAGTTGATAATATTTATTGCATGTGTTTGGTTAAGTTATCTACATCAAGAATTTCTTATATTTAGCCAGGAAGGCCAAGGTAGGCCTATGTCTTGGTATGCACGATCATAACTGGAAAAGTCGAAATAAAAATTCGACGCAATCGATTTGATATGGACGAGATATAAACGAGATATAAACGAGATATAAACTGTATAAACGTGTCTTTTGTTCCGCCGAAAACGTTAATTTTTACAAAAAGAAGAAAAACGGGTGACAGCAGCAACGATATTCAACCTCTGTTGTTGGAAATGTTGTTAGATGAGGAGTGGCCAGACCATGTACATGTACAAGTACATGCAAAATGACAAATATAAACTGTATAAACGTATGTTTTGTTCCGCCGAAAACGTTAATTTTTACAAAAAGAAGAAAAACGGGTGACAGCAGCAACGATATTCAACTTCTGTTGTTGGAAATGTTGTTAGATGAGGAGTGGCCAGACCATGTACATGTACAAGTACATGCAAAATGACAATAAAAATCATTTAATGATGATAATAACGATAGGAGAATGGGAATCACCCTCCGAGCTGCCATTGAGGATGACTGCTTCATAAAGGTTACAAATCGTTACCAACTGCACGTTGCTCAATAATGGACCACCAGTAGGCCTAGTTAATGACTAAATGATTTTCCTAAAAAACGAGGTAGACATGCCGTCTTTTCAGACTCTTCAGGCCTACGACCTCGTTTCGATGAATTATTTATACCTACCCAGAATATGAAATTGAAAAAGACGAGAGTGTATTTGGAACACGTGAAGCAACTCATTCCGGAATGTTGCGTGACCTTGGATGTATCCCGATCTAACTATCCTGCGCCAGCGCTGGTTTTTAATTTAATTAGAATGGGAACCTGTCACACTTAAAATGTCAGGATGGATTGTTTAGTACTCCTGACACAATAGACTGAAAGTCAACTGAAACCTCATGATATCAGCAGAAAACTGGAGCACTGACTCCCCGCGGTGACGTCATGGATCCTATGCAGTGGCACGTGACCTAGCGAATGACCAATTAGCACAGTTGTTTCTAGAGTGTCTGATACGTTGGACCTGAATACTAGTGTTCATGACGCGTACATGTAGGCCTACTTAGAAAGAGTTTGATCGACGTTTATTAGTGACATCATTTCTCTTCGATTGTCTTTGATACAAAGACTAAAAATGGTCATACCAAGGCCTACTGGTACATATATAGGCTGATTTTTTGTCATGCCAGGCTAATCTGCGGTCATTTTGCCCTCAAGTCCTTTCGCCCTCTCATCAGTTTGGTCCGTTCACCCTTTCAGCGATCCTGAATGATAATCTTCCCAACTATTGACCGAAAATCGTAACGTTCAGCTGGTCAGTGTAAATCTACCTGAGAGGCAATGACGACAGGCCTACCGCTACCCACTTAAATCCATGGTAAAACCTGCTGTGTGGAATACCATTTTGAACGAGTATTGAGGCAACGAAAAAAGGAAAAATAAAATCAACAAATGTATACTTTTTCAAGTTTATTTAATGATACTAATATAAATATCATGACAGGTTCTTGTGCCAAATATATACAAGCTTTGAACAGGATTTTGGGCTAACAATTATATAGTACATGTACTTACAAATAAATACACGTTTTGAAAAACAGAGTTCTTCAGGTAAATGAAAGTATATGTACATACGTCAGCACACATTGTATGCCAAATACAGTGATGGACAGTCATCTCTAGATCAACGAGATGTTTCCTTTAGCAGAATCAATTCCACCTCTCGGATGAGTACCAGCTCAGCGAGTTCTCTCAACTCTACTCCCATTGCTTCTACCCTGACAAGTAAACTGCCGCGGTTCTGGAACTTGTTCTGAGAGCTATTTGCCACATGTAAGGGAATCGTGAGGCGTTCGACTGGGAGCATTCTTCGGACTCTTGGTAAAACCGAACTATATTCTGCTAGTTCTGCATCCCAAGACCAGATGCCTCTCAGGTTTGTTCAAGCAGCTGTTGAAAAAATATGCCGGAAGAGCTGTAGGCCTGGTATATGGTACTTTGAATCAAAGGTACAATGAATGGTACAGGGCACAGGGTACATCAATAATAATGACGCACATTCTGTCATTTGAATATTTTTTTTAAAATTAAAGGAGTTGCCACTTCGTCATCACATTCAAATCTCGTCCATGCGAATCACAGGAGTCGATATTATGGGCGGAAACAGATAAAGAGGCATTTGGTAATTACCACGTGCACAAGGTTTTGAAGCTAACGAACACCCGGTTTTGCGGGCGATAACACGAAGCATCACAAGACCACACTCTACATACAGTCTAGATCAAATGTAACATCCGACGAATAGAAACTCACAATTCGTGATTTCGCTGATGAATTTTCAGAGTGAAGACTGTTTTGTTCATAAAATGGGGGCCAATTTGCAAAGTGCTTTTTTCTTACGTCCGTGTACGTATCCACTTGTACATGTAATTTACATACATGGCGGTACAAGTACATGTACATGTACGTTTATTTTGACCGCTTTTATCACATAACGGTCAAAAAGGACGTTACTTTCAATCCGTACTGTAATGATATTGCACATCAATCGTGACGGCTACTTAACATGCTACGGGGTTCATGCAGGACACAACGAAAGCGTGACTAGTGATTTGCCAATATCACAATATCAAAAGCCATATGTTAGGGCCTAGTTGTCATTTCTCATGGCTGTTTCAGTCATAGCACCGTGTAGGGATGTTAAGGGAACTCTCATTTCTTGAAGGAATATATATTCAGTAGAATTTACATAAATATTTACTGCGGTCTTACGGCCACCGAACATCACCGATCGAACTCGAAATGTACTGATGTCCAGTGGACACTCAGCTCTTTCGCAACCACTGGTCAATCTTTTGGTAAAAGCCACAACGACGTATCACAAACATTGTTATCAGACCAAACATCACTGACGGAACACACTTGCCAATTTGTTTGACATGTTTGGTGTGGTGTCGGTGTTGGGATAGAAGTCATGGTGACGTCTGTTTTCATGGCGTCCATGGGGTAGAGTGTACATTAGGATAGTTCATGCCAGTCTGATGATGTGGGGAGACCTACAGGAAAGTCGCTTCTGTTAAAATGGAAGCAATGTCCGAATAGAAAAGAGCCATGCACAGTCATGACGTGACAGAGCCCAAATCACTTGTGTGTTCAAAATTCGCTTGACGTTTCTATAGAATGTGGTCCGTCTCGGAAGTGATGCACCGTTTCTGATGAAAGAGTTTGGATACTTGAAGGAGTGGGTGTGGTAGGAAAGTTCATCCATGTGATGATGTAGGGATAGTCTTTTGAAGGATTTGTGTACGTATGGAAGTTCAAGTGTAAATAGGGAGGTTTAGAAATCAAACGATAAACGTTACTTTACGACAACGTTATTTTTCATACTACACATTAACCAGATTTTATATTGCATTATCGTACAAAAATAACGTTGCCGTTAACGTTTACGTTTATCGTTTGATTTCTAAACCTCCCTATTATAGGAAATCCAACCACATTCATGCATGGTAAAGATGTAAATGTACTGTATTTGTGTACTGCAAAATTTCATAACTTTGATAATGTAGTATCGTACTCAAACGCACGTTTGTGTATGCACTGTTACTTACTTACGATGTTCAAACTTGCCGTTGTGTACATACATGTATATGTGTGGAGCGAATGAAAAGTCACGGTAATAGGTTAAGACAGTAGCCAGGAGAGTTCGAGAGTCAAGACAGCACTACACTGACACTGAAATCCCATGGATGTATCGAGAGTCCGAAGCGAAAGACATAAACTGTTGCTGTATGTGTGGGGCCAAGTGCTCTGCTCCAAGCCAAGCAGACTGTCAAGTGCGTCTACCAATAGTGTCACCATGTATCTCAGTCTATACACCAGCTACAGGTAACGGACGAAACGACCACGAGACGTTCACGACGGAGGCTGGAAGGGGAAAAAATCTAAATAAGTATATATCAAAGAATAGAGTGCATAGAAACATTAAGGACCTATATATGAGTTAATGATATGGACTTTTTAATAGGGGCTAATGATCGAAGTGATTACAGTGGCGGATCCAAGGGGGGGGGGGCGTGCCCGGCGCACGCCCCCCCGTTCAGCCGCCGAGGAGCAAAAATTTTGGAAGGCATATAATCAGACCCCTGATTTTCAGTAAAAAAAAGTTCAATTTGGCCTGCCCAGGTGCCAGGAAATCGCGTTTCCGGCACTTTTACCCAAAAATTTTCGCCTTTGGGGCTCAGGGAATGGGGTTTGCCCATTCCACGCCCCCCCGTTCGGCAACTCCTGGATCCGCCACTGGATTATTCACAAGTATACGAGTGAACATTGCATTATTGGAGAGTTTTCGCAAATCCCCGAAACGCCAACGCAAACGTCTATCCTTTTGTTCTGTGCTCTCTTCATGGCATGGAACAATGGGATTGGCGTTCACGTTGGCGTTTCGGGGCTTTTGCGAAAACTCTCTATTTCATTTTTATTCCCCCGTATACGGTTGCCCAAGAACGAAGAAGCCCCCGATTTTCAGTGTTCATTACGAGGTATAAACACTGAAAATCGGTGTTTTGCACTGGACCCTGATTTTTGGTGTTCACTGTATGTTAAAGGCGACACCAAATTTTTCCTGTGTAGTGACCAAAATGACACTCGTAGGTTGTGCAATAGAATTTGACACTCATTCAATAGAAAAACATCGTACAATACCAAACTCGAACACCGACAACAAAACATACCTCGACCCAAGGATCGTTTCCTATGATCTAATCTATTGAAAAATAGTCCCGGTGATGACGTCACCTCCTACGTAACAGGTTGTGCGTTGATACATTCGTTTGTAGTAAACATATACATATTCATACATGCAGATTTTGGTTTAAAAAGTGGCGGATTATGTCAATGGAAAATGGGTTACGGTCATACCTTGGAGGAATAGTCAGGTTTTCTCCCTCCAAGGTCATACGTTTCAAGGTCATACGTTTCAAGGTCATACGTTTCTGAGTAAAAAGGAGTCNGTGGGCATGATCATTTTACTGTTTTTCCGCCAGGAAACTGCGTCAAATCATTACTGACAGTGTTCGGGGTGCCCGTGCGCTGAATTAGTTGCAAAATAATCGCCGCTGGTTGCCTGGGGCTCGCAGCTGGTCGACTGAAACGGGGTACCTCAACGGCATCGTTACTATGACGACTCAACGGATGGCAGTGGTGAAAACGGATCTAAAAGTTTGCTCTCTTCCCATGACTTGTACATCTGATATCATATCCAATTAGAAGACGATGGCGAATGATTTTCTTTTTCCCCATGTCTCCACTGTCAAGACCATTTCGCTAAATTTGAAGACGTAAGCATTCGTGTCAATAATAGAGTGCGTGGGAAACTCAACATGCAGCCAGTTTGGAATCAACAGGTGTAGGCGTATCGGAAAGTTTTTCGACCTTTTTGCTCTTTTCAAAACAGGCCAGCATACGAGACGCCAACTGACGTCAGAAAACGCCTGAGGTGGTGTCCTGCACCACTGTCGAGTGCGAAATCATCCGGACCAATCAGAATAGTTGTTACTCACTATAACGAGTAGAATGATTGGCTGATGGGAAAGGTCATTGTTAGGGTCAGCCTTATATCATTACACAGAGGATACACGTCCGATGATTACGCACGCGACAGCACTCCTAGTGTGCCGTATACTAGGCCCACATACCAACTCTGATCTTCAAATGATCCCCAGTCGACGGATCAGTGAGTGACGTCATAGCTTGCACCATATATCCAACGCCATATCACAGATATATTGAGCATGGAAACGTGTTATTGTTGGCGCTCCAGATACAACCATGTATGCGTCACCTATTGTTTCAACCTGAAAATTTGGAAAAGTTCTATCAAATGGAAATTCTACCAGAAAGATCGGGCCTCATCACGTGACTCGGAACACCTTCAAGTAAACACAGGCAGCGGTTTGTAAACAAGTTACCATTTGAATAGTGATCACTTTCGCCGGAAGCCATCTCGGAACGTTGCTTTGAGAGTACCAGGAACTCACGCATGCTCACTAAGTCTGGCGAGAAGTGGTGCACGAAACTGATGGGAGTAGGCCTACAGTAAAGTTGTTACAATGAAATACATTACTCTTCCTGCCGGACGAAGTGTTCAAATGTCCATGGCAATTTTAGCTTTCCTGTTGCTGAGCAGAAGATGTGTGCTGGCCATCATCTGCATACAAAACCTGCTTCAAATTCTTCAAAGATGTCTTCGGTGTTAAGGGGTTAGTATTGCTTACACCTGTCATACACGTATCAGTCGGACGTTGGTAATAGATCAATCCCGCCATAACGATCTAACTCTGATTACCTATCCGGCCTATAGATCACTTAAGTCACGTCTATCTGTGCTTTAAGCTACGGTGCCATCCTGCCGACCCGACACAGGAAACAAAACGGTCAGTCTGTGGCAATGCGTTGGATGATAACACAATGTCCAGAACCACCAACGTGCATTGGGAGAAAGGTTACAAACTGGACAATCTCACTGGCTTCTTGAGTATCCGACTCGCATGTACTTATCAAACTGACGACAACAAAATGAATATTCCATTGGGGTTTTTCACATCGTCGGTGAAACCCTTCAAGTCCGGCCCAGATTTATTTGGGGTGTCTGTGAGAGTGAGCCTTCATCAGGAATGCATGCAGAAGGTTATGGCAAACAGTAAATCGTCTGCGGGAGACTGGTTTTATGAGCCAATGGGAACGCAGCTAACAACACCACGTGACCTAAAATGGCGTCATTGTTGTGGATTGAGGAGAAAGCACTACTACATTGTGACTGTAATGGTGTTTGTAGCGAGCTAAGAGAAGTACATTACCTTGTACACTTTGTGAAGTTCACTGAGCTGGTCAAAGTTTGTATACATTGCATTGAGCATAGTGACGACCTCTAGCGGCGTGATTCGGCTGCATATACTAGTAAAACCCACTACGTCACTGAACAGGACCGTCACAGATTCAAATGTCTGGAAAGGAGATAGACATTGTCATGAAGTTTAGCACACCCCGAAGGATGTTGGTGCTGACGAAGAGGAGTCATCAATACCTTGGCGATTTTTTACTTTCGAGTCGTTGAGGACATATCTTTAAAGTGTGAACTAACACGTATATTTACAAGAAGGCGTTGAAAAAATGAATTGAAGGGAGATGGAGTATCATATTGCGTTGGTAAACAAATCAGAAATTTGATTAAAACTGGATGGGGTAATGATCTGTGGTCCGAGACGCTCGGTGCTTGCTTGCACTGACGGATATTGACTGTTTTTTGTTTATTCAATTGTTTTATTGTAGCCACAGTAAATAATAAATGGCTTATTCTAGATCGGTGTTCATACGATTGCTGCTTTGGAGTTAAGTCACGGATTGCATATCGTGTTTGAGACTGAAGGTCTGCATGGTGCGACCACGACGTCCGCAACCTCCTGCAGGAAAGTGCCCAAACTACCTGTCAAGGCTATTGTTCTCCTGCGTAGAACAATAGCCTTGAGGAACTCTTTTACGTTGAGGAGCATTCTAAAATACGGGCCCTAATGTGTTCTAACAGTAGGCCTGTCTAGCTTAGGCCTACGCCTACTGGTGTTGTCGGTGATGAACCTGACCGTGATGCACATAAAAAGACACAACCAATCTTACCTCACAGGTATTCATTGCTGCCTCTCCAGATCTAAGCCTGTCCGCCACGGACTTGGGAATCATCTGATACAACAGTTGATCAGTTCTCTTCATCTCCATGTCTAGTTTTCTCATGCTTTCTTCCAACTTCTTACTCTTTTGTTGTTCCTGGAATTAAAGTTTTCAGAAAAAAGCTCAGTGCCAATGCAGACTATTCTAACTGTTACTTTCCTGGAGAATTGCCCAGTAGAAGGATTTGTGAGCCGTCAGCTTTACACAGGAATCAAGGCCCACTATAGCAGACAGGGCCGTAGCTAGCTTTTTTTCGTTAGGGGGGCATTTTAAGCAAACGAACTGACCGGACGTAGGCTTGGCCTTCGAGCGCCAAAGGGACGTGTTTTGCGTGGGTCTGGGGGACCTCCCACAGAAAAATTTTGAAAATTAGAAGCTCTGAGATGCGATTTGAGGTCATTTTCCTGCACTCTGAGACATGAACAATTCTAATCTTTTATCCCATTTGATTTTGATGAAAATTTTTTTTTTGAACAATTGGCCNCGTCGTACTCCATCACCTGAATCTTTAGTTTATTTCGCGATTTGACTATGAAAGCTTGACAAAGATTATCTAGGCTAGAAGCAGAAGCGATGTTGGGCGTGAAACGTGTCGCCGGAAGTGACGTCTGCTATGACGTCATGTCGTGTATTGCAAAAAAATCTGATTTCGGCCGAAAACCAAATACGTCCATTGAAGACAAACCGACGATTACGGTACATCACGATAACAAAGGCGAAAAAAATCCAAAAACCCAACAAAAAAATCCGGTGTTGGCACTGGCTCGGTGGCCAGGGCAAAAACGGAAGTGCAGTATTGAAATTGTTGAGCGCGCGAGTGTCCATTTTGTATATTCATCTGTGCCCGGAAAATGATGAATCTTGCGCCAGAAAGATGTTCATAGAGTTAAGTCGCTGAGACATGCGGGACGCCAACCTACTTCAGACTTACAAACACCCACAACCACAACGACGCAAAGTGATACTTACTAAGATTTATCTCAGGAGCAAGCACACTCAGGTGTTGTCCTGCTTGCAAGAAAACGAATATTTTTCGTGAATGTCCAGCTGACAAGTTTGAAATTCCACTGCCTGTCTGATAAATCGTGATCGTCATTTTAAAAAAAGGCGGACCTCAATTTGACGACTCGACCACGATTTCTACGCCTAGCCGGCTCTCTCCGCACCCAGAGTCTTATCTCTTTCTCGGTTTGCTGTACAACTCATTCCAAGGATATGATACTAGGCATACATGTACCAAGCACGCCATGTCTTGATGGCAAAAGGCATAAGTCGCTGATAGCGACCATTCGCCGGCGAAAACGAGGCTTCGGGTGCACGGATAGAAGCCTGGACGTTCACGAGGCCTGCCAAGTCGAGATGTACATGTACATGTACATGTACAAGTGTGCCCAGTGCATTCGGTATCACCGATATCTGTTGCCCAATCTCTCCTTTTCCTTCGAAATATAGGCCTAGTACTACATTCAAATTAACACCTTAGTCAACTGCTGATGTGTTGTTGTCTGTGTAGAAAAGTTATGACCGGTACGGTGTTTCTTTGTTGGAATGGAAAGACGGACAGTGTCGACTTACCTGACTCGTAGTGCCGCCCTACGGGAAGATGACTCGTCATTTCAAATACATTATTAGTGTGCATCATAACCTGCAAAAATCAAACAGGCTTGCACTTTGCTTTACATTATAGGCCTAAGTTGCCTTGGTTTTATGGACGAATCGACACAGTTAGGCCTACATGTACTTTGTCCAAGCAGCAACATGGACGCCACGGACGACGATCGTTGCTTTAGAATTCTTTCATCAACAAAGCTACTGAAGTAGCCTGTTCAGGAGAGGGTACAATGTAGTTCGTCTGTCCATGAGAAGTAGGGGCTATATCACGATCATTTATTGGTATAAATTCCTTAGAGGATCTACGACACGATGACCAAGTAACTTACTGATTAAAATCGCCCGGAAAGGCCTACGGTTACAATTAGGTGATGATCATTGTTTGACAATAGATAAGGATAGTCGTTGGCCTAACTGGGCGGTTACGAAAAATCACTTTTGTCCACCACCCACCCTCACCCCAAGTTGCATAAAGGGCGGCGCACACGAGCGACTAAATCTGGGCGACCGCCGACGAGACTGGTGGTGCGACTAGACATCAGCCAATCAGAAGCGCCAAATCTTGTCGCTTTGGCGGTCGGAAGCCAAGTCGGCCGACAAATCGGTCAAAATTGTCGCTCGTGTGCGCCGCCCTTTAGCCGCTTCGATGTTCGTTACACCTTTTGTGCTGGTAGTGAAGGTGAAAAATTTCCCTGGATTTCACCTGGAAACCAATGCCTGATGATATTTGTCAATGTGAAAGTTGGGTACTGTCAGTGTACAGTTCATGAATCAGGTTAACGAGCCAATAACGTTTCCTGTTCGTCACGTCCGGCGGTGCAGTCATTACTGACTTATTCATAACTAACCAATAGCGACATTTTTATATTAGATCGCTGACAAGTTTTGATTCTGATCTCCGTATATGCAGGACTATTGGAGCCGGGATAGGAAGTGGTTACAGGACATTCTGTATAATCTACTGCCTCGCAGTGTTTCACACCGCACGATGTTCCCGACAGAGAGGGTAGGCGATGGTACTGGCTATTCGCTGATCAGCATATGCAACAAAGATTCTGATTGGCCAGTACGTTTTAAGGTAGTGAAACAAGTGGTGCATCTGCCTGGCCGCAGAATATTGTCCTGTTGTTGGGACTGCAAGACTTATATACAGGATGCCCCAGAAAAACATAATCCTGAAGTACATGTATTAAAGGAGCTCGACGTCCAAGTTCTCTATCACTGGTTCTCTATCCACGCGACGCCTGCGGTGCTGCCACCTATTGTCGGTGATTTGTACTGTCGTGAATATCGTGAGTGAGTTGCACTGGACCGGGCACCAGTCTGACGATCACGGGGCGCTACTGGTGCTGCCACCTTCACGAAGGAATAAAACTAGTTTGCTGGCCACTGTTTGTAAACAAACCAGTTTGTTTACAACTTGGACGTCGAGCTCCTTTAAGGATGACCAAGCCATGTGTTGTAGCATCATTGATGGCATTTCTCTGGTCATGCATCACTGAGCACCACTGTTTTGAAAATGATACCGGTATATGAAAATCCATTTGCGACAGTACATAGAAAGATAGAGCACGTACAGTACATTACATAGGGAGGTTTAGAAATCAAACGACAAACGTAAACGTTAACAACAACGTTATTTTTGTAACGAAAATGCAATATAAAATCTGGTTAATGCGTAGTATGAAAACTAACGTTGTCGTAAATACATTTATCGTTTGATTTCTAAACCTCCGTATTAACTGAAAATGGCTCACGTTATACCATGTTTTCCACGTCAAGCATGACAGCAGTGGGCATTACATTTCGCACATGACTTGGCCAGGCAGACTATCGCAAATGCATTATCACATCGACATCATTCTTCCAAACAATGCTGCTCAGTGATGCATGGCCAGAAAATGTCATCATCGTATCAGTAGAAAGTACATGCAGGCTATTTCGCCTCTACTTTTAAAATTATGATGATCATCATTCAGCACTCATGGTCATATTAACCCTAAATTCATATATTTCAGGAACCGGCTTTTTATGGGACACCTTGTATAATTTCAAACGCCTCTCCAGGTAGGCCTACGTAAATAAGGCTTTATAAAATATGCCTGAAGCTCCACCTATGGACCGTCCAGTAGGTGGAGCTCCAGGCGACCGAATCGGGATATCTTAGTGTCTGCTTACTCCTAGAAAGACTCTTCGTCCACTTCTACGAGATAGTTTTGGGCTCAGCTTGTAATTTTTTGGGCCACCCTGTGTAACCCTTCCCTCGGGATATTGAAATATAAAAGGTCATATTCTGAACATTGTCCCTATACTTACGCATTCCCAGGTAAACTCCACCAATGGTTTGGTCAGCCTAAAGGCTGAGGTGATATTGGCACCCAGAAGGTTAGGCATCACAGCTCGCACCCCGTCACCGATATTGCGGACCTTCATACCTCTGTTAAACACAATATTGAACGGAAACACCTCGAAGAACGCCTCACTTGGTACGGGAAGAGAGTCTATAACGCTATAATCTATACGGGATTCACTTTTACGGTACGCCCGGTTATCGAAATGTAATCTCAAAATAGCATTAGTTATACTGCCTTCGTTGCTTTCACTGACGACTTCTATGCGTATGTCCGTGTCGTAGAACTGTTTGGCAACTTGGGTGATTTGACCCGTGGCGTATGTCAGATACCCCTGTCGTTTACTGCGGTAGTGCAACGTTAGGCCTGTTTTTGATTCATTTACACAGAAAAATGAAGGCGGCTTCAGCCTGGGATAGCTGAAGCGTAAGTATTCATGGAGGTTGTCAAGACCGTTTAAAAAGTCTCTCAAGTGACGCCCGAGGACTTTGAGTATTCCATCGTAGCCGTATTGTCCGACAAAAGAGACGAAGAATTTCCCGATCAGGAACATGAAATCCTCCCTTTTAACATCGAGAACTTCGACAGCGGCGTCGGCAATCTTCGGAATGATATTCTCATTGTAGACGCGATGTGTCGAGAATGCTTGTGTACCGATGTCTGCTTTCCGTAAGATGGCGTCCCATGCTTCGTCGCCATAATCCTTTTTTATGTAGTTCTGTATGCCCTCTAGCAATAGTCCGTACATCGCCGCTCATAGAGTATGCTGAAGAGACAAAAGTAAATGTTGTGTGGTAAATATGCCTGCAAACCATGAGCAGCTTGAGATGGTCTCTTCCGTTCTTAAATACAGGGCCAATAACGCATTGGCTTCCTCCTAGCAAAATCCAATTTTTTTACAACAACTGTGCTTAGAAAGGGAAAATGGTTTGGTTATACACCAATATCGCTAGTCACAGATGTCTGGCTTTGCCGGGTCCAGTTTCTTCTGTTAGTGATGGTCGCAATGACCAGAACAGGCCACTTGATATCTTGAATCGAAGTCCTGGCAGCGACGCTTTTGATAAGATAATGTTAGCGGAGGTAAGCAGGCCTCAGTGACCTTACAACTGGATTTGGCGTTTCTGATATATCCAAATCAGCAACAGTCCGGAGAAAATTGATGCCTTTTGGCGAATTTGACTCCGATTCGAGTCCACGCCCATTCAAAATGGCGACCGTCTGTGAAAATGATGTCAGAATGCGATCACCCCAGATGCAGGTCACAACCCCGAAGCATCGCCAACTCTTTACTTATAAACCAATGAAATATATGACGGTTTCCTAAAGGATGGGTACGCCTATTAGACGGAATAAAATTCTCGTCTGCACCCGTCCATTTCCCTCCGGCTTCCTGCCATCATCTCATCAGCGCTTCCTTCGGAGTTGGTTTTCTTATGTCACTGATGAAAGATGTATAGCCATGGACGCTAATTGTGCCTGTAGATCTTCGATAAGGAGCTTGGAGACCGCTTTTAGAATGCATAGTGTTCCATCCATTGCAAAAATGTCTAATAAGTGGACATCTCTGGCGAATAAAGAGATAAGTAACATGAGCCCCGAATACACATACAATCAAAAATAGATAAGCGCTTAATATCTATTTTGGTACAATGTGTCTACCAAGAAGACATCAAAATCCAACTGAGTACAAAAAGTTAATACGGTCGCTCGCTGATGAATCCGCCATTGCATATTCTAATTGAATATTAGAGATTAAGAAATCGACCAATGAAATCAACGCATTTGAACCTGTGGAATATTTGTCACGACGCTTTTCATTGGTTCAAATTCCACGGACAACGTCGGTCCCATACAACTGCGGGCGGTCTTTTTTACTTAATTTTGTAGTATAGGTTGAAATCGATTACATGATTCTATCTCTCAGTTTTTGCATGATGTACAAAGCTTAAATTATGTTATAACATCCCTGGCGACGTGATCTGATTGCTTATTGTGTAATAACCACAGATAGGTTGGTAGATATTGTTAAATGGCATACAACTTTGTATAATTACGACGACAGCTGTGTCAAACGTTATGTCAGAAGAATACGTTTAGAAAAAGATGTGTGTACTCTGATAATTGTATAATAAAATAATAAAATGTGAGCTACAGTGCAGTCTCTAATCTCTTTCACATCATTACCCCAGCTGTAGGCCTGTGCAATCCAGATCAAGCTCAACTTCCCGGGAAGTCGACTGCCACAAGGCGTACATGACGAGACATCCACATAGACCATCTCTGCCTTTTAACACCTGGCTGGGGTGAGCGGCCAATTGAGGTAAAGAGACTTAGCCAAACTTTCAAGCCATGTGGAGATCGAACCTGGGACCGCCTGACAGTTAGCCAGAGACCCGAGCCACTACACCACAGCGGCTCCTCGTATTCTTACAGTATGTTCGTTCAGGAATGCTTACATGGTGGGTAAAACAGATGGGGTGTCGATTTCCAATGAAATTGAATTACAAAGCGTCCTTGAAAAAATGTGGTGCTTCTCACACAAATTGAAAGTAGGATCATCATTTTCGAAGAACTATATTGATTTAATCATTTTTAATGAAATTGAAAAAGGCAAATCAATTAGCAGTGGGTAGAGAGTACGTCGTTGCCTATTTTGCAATGGTTTACCGTGATAACATCTGCCGACCCCTGCAAGCTGCCCTCCTGAAACAAAATACTCGAAACTCACACTTACCTGTCCCATTCCTGAACTCGGAAAAAATGACCAAATCCTAAGTTGAAGATATCGCACGCTCTCATTCTTTGCCAGGCTCGGGAGTGGGACAAGTAAGTGGACAGGACATTACTGTTTCTGACCATACCCCCACCCCATTATCTTCAACTACATGTAATTAGGAATTAGTAATTTTTTCCGAGTTCAGAAATGGGACAGGTAAGTGGGAGTTTAGAGTATATTCAAAATAACTTCTATTGGGTCTTTGGCTCATGCTCCAAAAAGGGACAGCCTGTCCGAATTATAAGGTAATAATCATAATTCTTGATGACCATAAAAAACTATGGCAACCGACAGGCAAGTCATTTGGGGTGGCACTTAGCTTGACCAGCCACCTTGTCACTTTCACCGCGGACGAATTCGAAGTCGTCATATTCTCCGAAAGCGGTGTAGACTGATGTATAGTCTGTCCAGTATATATGCGTATGCATCTTCCAGACTGTTCTTTGGCGATTTTCGTGACGGGTAATTCATTGTTTGCATGGCGGATACGCCAGCATTGGAAGACCCAATCAGCGTGACTCTGGCGACGGCTGTAATCACCGTCAGTAGAGACGTCAGTAATTCATAGTTCGCGTGGCGGATGCCGATTGAGAGTTTTTGCAAATCACCGAAACGCCAACGCCAACGCCAATCCCATTGTTCAATGCTTCGAAGACAGCGCCGACTAAAACACGTTCGCGTTGGAGTTTCGGTGCTTTGTAAAAACTATAAACAGAATTGGGGAAAGAGCGGACAGCGGGCTCTTGATGGTGGAAAGTTACACTCTTCCCTGCTTTCCTGTACCTGGTATCGATTCAGCAATTGCGTATTCGTTTAGTAATATTCCATCGCACGCAAAAAGGCAATAAATGACATTTACCGGAAATATGCTTATTTCACTGATTTCACAACAATTTTTTTAAAATGTGAGAAACAATTGCAATCAGTATGACATGACAAGTTTCTAGAGCCCCGCCCGACATGACCAAGTTTGTAAGGGCGGAGTGATGTAAAAGCTACATGTATGTTGACCAAGATGTGGACCCTGAAAGAAAACCCTGTGGAAACAACAATCTGCGCCGCGTCGCGAGGCAACGCACCCAGGATCGGCAAGAATCAACAGCATTACATTTTAACGTGATTATTTCAAAAATATCGAAGCCTACCTTCTGCGTCTTAAAAATAATCCCTCGGGGTATTGGCCACTTCTATCAGACCGCGTCTTCTACAGCCATGAGTATCGGAGACCTAATCCTTGGAGCTAAAATAATTATTTTGGCACAGCTAAGGACACTTCGTGACTTGTTGAGTTCGCATCAAGCTAGTAATTAACGCCAGCACGTGCCTCGGTCTTAAACTGAATTCACCCAATCGCCATAGAAACAGATAAAACAATTGGATTGATGTCTCAATAGGTGGCAGCACTTGGTCGCATCGGATCGATTCTCGCGTTATTTATGAGTATAACCATCGTCCATATTGTTGTAATCTGTGTCGAATGGTATAGCGTTCCTGATCAAATCACAGACTTATCTGTCTCACTAATTGAAGCTTGTCAGGCCGTGTGTCCTATCACTGCTCAGTGATTTTGCCATAGAACACTGCTAATGTTGCCTTGATTGTCGTCAACTGTGAATGATGTTCCGTCAACTATATATTCAGCCATTTAACCTTTTGACCTAGTTTCCATTTAAGAAATGGATTTGCTTTACTATTCACTATCTAAAGTGCAGTCTACACAATAATTAAGGGCCATGAAAAACCTTTATATAATACCATAATGACGTATCATTCAATTAAATCACAGCTGCCGTCAGAAAGCTTATGGAACAACGCGCCATACGAACAGTATATCATTTCCGATGGAAGCGATCGGGGCTGTTGTCATTCTAAGCTGCCCTTTTTTCTTCATACAATAAAATGTTATGGTCCTTTTCTACTTGGTCCAAGATCATCCATTAACTCACTGCCAGTGGCAATTTCATTAGAGTCATAAGTTCACGACAGCTAGCCAAGCCGTCGCGGATTCGTGTTTTTTTGTTCCCAACACGAGTTGAGAAAGTCTATTAGCAACAGTTATATAGATAATGAAAAAAAGTGCTATGATCACAGTCGATCACCTATCAGATTATTTCACATGTAATGGAAGCATGACGTGTTCGACAAAAAGACGAATTGACGGCTAGGGTAGCTCTCAACAAACAAACAAACAAACAAACAAACAAACAAACAAACAAACAAACAAACAAACAAACAAACAAACAAACAAACNTTTTTAAAGAATCTCGTTTTCGAAAAAGTTGCAAGAGCGGATACAGGTTACTAAAAAAAATTAGCCTACCATCATGTAATAACATTCTCAACTTAGAGCTCGAGACTCTCCCAGATTCTAAGGTCTTTACCGAAGAATGACGGAAAGACCCGAAGTTTTACGAATGACATAATAAGTACGATTGTAAATGTACCATAACTGCCGATGTCTGGTGCCACGTGCGTCACAGCCTTTAAATTGTAATTCTAGACACATAGTGGCCATTACTATGTACGTAACGTGTTGATACGGTAACTGCTTACCTGACAGATGGCTCGTTAGATAAATGATGATTTATGCAATAAATGCCCGTTGAAGATGTTTGTATTTGATTATTCCAGCTTCAGAAAGTCAATCTCTCCGTAATCGCGGACACCACACCAATGCCAAACAGCCCCGGGGTTAAACTCATTGATATCAAACATGTCAAACAGTCATGAAGTCATTTTATATCACCCTGTGTCTTCACCGTGACCCTTTCACTTGGATTTCCAAGTACATGAACGATAATAAAGGCAAAATGACAGATATTTGTTTGCTAGCGTTAAATCTTGCGATGTCATTGATTCCCGGTCGGACGGATATTCTGAACGGATCATTGTCACTCCCGTCGGTACACTGATTGGTTCGTCAAGTCTGAAAAGTGTTAATGCGAAAGTGCACTTTTAAAGGCTTCTTCTACCGGACTTTTACCTTTTCTTGCGCAGACAACCGTTACAATGATTATGTCTGGGCCGCCGACGCATTGAACCTATAGGCCTATATAGTTACGTATTTTAGACGGGTATGGGAACATCCTTTTTCGCCTGCTTTAGATCCTGGAAGGAAGGATTTAGACGTATCAAAGATTTAGGCCACTACCCAAAGCCAAAAGTCTATATTGCTGGTAAATGGACACGGTTCAACATTATTCCTAGTAAAAACCATCTGGTTGATCAGTAGTGTTGCGTACTACTTCCGGTGTAAGTAACACCGTTTTTTTACTTTCACATGTAAGATGCCAGTCAGGAATTCTCAGATTTAAGGAATGTTCGCACCAAAACCGGATTCCGGTGCGTCTCATAAGTGCAATTTCACGTATGGGTGTCAATATAGATGAATTTCGCGAGCAGCCATCTTGCCAAAATTAGGTCATCATTGGGGGTTCTCTTCCTGAATGAAAGATGATTGGTTCTCCCTTCCCCCAGTGGGAAATCACCATGACGATGACCTAATTTTGGCAAGATGGCTGCTAGCAAAATTCAGTTATAGTGCAGAACGACAAGGGAAAATGGCGAACTCTACAATAGTTAAGGAATGATCACACGACTGCGAAGTAAAGCGGCGAATCCACTGTCGCGATTTGGGCTTGAGACGGGGTTGCGGTCCCTTGCGATCGCCTTATATGGCAATCGGAAGTCCTTATATGGTAACCGCAAGGGAACGCATCCGCGTCTCAAGCCAAAATCGCGATAGTGGATCACCCGCTTAAGTCAGCAGAACGAAGCTTTGTCCCAACAAAAGCGGGATTCGGAGGACATCGATTATGGCTGCTTATCGACAACATAATCTGGCACATAATAGGATTCTAAGGCATTCGACAGTTCTTCGATAATGTTGCTGCGGTCGAGAGTGACATTGCTGTTAACCTAGCGAAAGTCAAGGACATACTGACTTGTAAAAATCGACCCATCTTGGTAAAAATGCCACAGCTACCACGAAACTACCCAAAGGTTAATGATTTCCATATTCTGAGAAGCTTCACAACACATCATTAATAACTTGAACAAAAAAAATTGACTAGTGCTTGAAAAGGGTGTAAAATGGTCATAATGGCGTATTCATAGCTGACTGACAACGATGATAGTTTGCCACAGCGCAGCAATAGGGCACATCACGAACGACCTCAGAGGTACGCAAACGCACTAATTAGTGAAGCAAATAGTCCAGATACAGCAACGTCTTTGGATTCTGACGCTCAACCAATTATCCTCACGGGGGGCCATGAACCCTCCTCACCCCTTCTTTGAGCCAACATCAGGAGAATCGACTTCCCTGCGTCGTTCATTAGCACACGCAATTAGCTCATGGATGTTCACCAGCCACGAAATTTCTTCTCGATCGAAGAGGCATGATGAGGTGCATCTTCTTTGGTGCGGACACTCCGATCAATGCTGTCGTTGGTTCACCTAAGACCTCGACGATGTCATTTGTAGCCTAATGATCCTGGCTTATCGGTCGTTATCGTCGGCAAATGTCGCCATCTCCAAACCAGGGAAGGAACTATTTGCTCGGTGACACTTGTTGCTGTCAGGGAGATAGTAGGGTTTTCGCAATTCCTCGGATAGGCCTACTACCATTACATTTAGGTTACGATTTTCTAATTGTCCGACTAGGCTATACCCGAACAACATATAATAAGTCGTCGTGCCAACCGGGCGGTTGCGAAAACGCACAAAGTGGGTTTTCGCACGCACAAAGGGGTTTTCGCGACGGGTCGGTCAGCTGCGACATAGTTCAGAGAGCACTGGGGTAGGTTTTTTAACAACGGAAGGAATCCCGTTGTCGTAAGTCAACCCGGGCCGCAATGCTAGTGATCAAGTGCATTGACTAGCATATGAACGCAGTAAGCGTATACTAGTAGCTGATAATGTTTAGCATCATGAATAAGCAGCACTGATCACCTCTTGCGCTTAGTAGCCTACATGTACGTCCTTCTGAAGTGTTTTAGTAGCCCAACGCAAGAGCTATCTGATCCGTTATATTGGACACTCAGACTGACATTCAATCTCAGCACTAGCAAAGCCAAAGGCTCTGGTGACTGCGCGAGGCTATGAGTTCTGCCATCAGCGATGTAAATATAGCGGCAATCTTCCTCTCAAATCGATCAAGACAAGAACCCAAGGTGAGACAACAGAATCAGCGATCAGGCGTGATCATTGACGGCAAGAGGCTACTGTCAAACAGAGAGCATCGTTCAGAGAATGATGGATGTGGTCAGTCGCCAAGGAGACGGTTTACAAGACATAACAGGTTGAGAGAGAAAAGTCAATTAATTATCTACACCAAGAATCATGAAATGTGAGTAAATTAATTACCCACAGTTTGAATTACATGTTTGAAATTTGCAAACTAACCTCTTCGCCTCATTTCACTAAGGCACTCATCAATATCATCTTACTTGAAGAAATGAGCCGGATATATATGCTTCAAGAACAACAGACTGACGCAATCACAACAAAACCATCTACAGCGATGAGACTCAAAGCAAACCACAAACCACATCCTTCTGTGATGTTTGCGTTGGCGTCGCTCGACGATACAGAACTTCGTCATGAAAAAGCGGAGGAGCGGCGTGACATTTCAAGTTGGAGAAGCAGCTATTTGAGTGTGGATTTCCTTTTCCTTGGAGGGAGCAGCAAGCTGTAATGATAGGTTAATGTGTTCCGAACCGATTCCCAAAGGATTGAAAGGCGCTACTTCCGTAAAAGCTCTCACCCTTCCTCCTCATTGATTTATTGAGCTGTAGCTTTCAGCTACCCTTCAACAGGCCGTTCCTAGGTCTACAATTATGCCCTACGACGTACTTCCTGAGCCGAAAATATAGACCCAACTCTACTTCTTCCTTCTAATTCTATGGAACACTGACATGAATGACACAAACGCTATCGCCAGGAAGTCTGTGATCCGTAGAATCCCAAATGTCTTCAGTATAAAAATGGTAATGATTGAATGTGAGGAAGTAGACTGGTTATCTGTCGTCAAGCCGCTCCGCTAAAACCTAGCGTCCACTAGGGCGCGGACAAGACGCGGAACGCAAATTTAGCAATTCCTCATTCATTCCGCAACCTCTCCGCATATTCTTG